>JAFIRS010003073.1:0-157689 GCA_018342105.1 Gonioctena quinquepunctata | reverse complement strand
TGCATGATCTTTTATATATTTATATTGTAAATATTTTTGTTTATTGGCGTGCTTAAGCCTAGATGTAAAAAGCAAAAATAAATCTATTCTATTCTATTCTATCACCATAGTATACCACATAGAACGAACACTGGATGAAAAATAAAAAAATCATCAAACCATTAATCGATTGAGTTTGACTTCAATATTTTGTTTCTGTGAAAAAAAATCGATGTAACATCAATGCCTGGTTTTCTTTATACTCATAGATTTACATCGACTCACCGTCACGCTCAAATTGTGAGAGCGATAACAAACGTGATCTTCATCGCAGAAGTTCACTTTCACTACCTTATTTCCATCCAATAAAAATGGTAGTTCTTCTAGATTGGGTCCACCAGCTAACAGAAAATCTGAAACAATACACACAAATGAACAGTGTGACTGGCATAATCAGTCTCTGATGAATTGAAGGTTATCAATGATTCAAAAAAATATCAATGAGCCTATCAGTGGTCAATAAATGGTTGTTTTTTCTCCATATGACCTCGAATATCTTCTCAATTGTTATCAGTTGGGTTTGGTTGAAAATATGTGTATTGTAAAACAAAAATTTCTTCTCAGTGTACATCTAATTTCTGAAATAATAATAATGATCACCTTCATTATACCCAAGAAACATGAATGTTTATAAACTAATAAAAAAAGGCATTCACAACATGTTGAAAATGATTGCATCAGAGTAAAGCATTGATGTAATGAATATTTTTTCAAGTTTGATTTAAAATGATTTTTTTCTATAATCTTTTCTGAATTATTAAATATTCTATTGAATATCAAAACTCCATTGTATAAAATATATTTTTTTCCAAAGTTTGTCTTGATTCTATGTGTGATGAGGCAATTCGATTGTATGGTTTGGTGATTGTAAATAGTTGAATGAAATTCAAGCGATGAACGTTTTTTATTATTGATAACATAACGTATAAATATACATATTTTCAATTTATATATACGAGCAATATGAAAATTAGTTTATGATTATTCAACCAAAATATTTTTTTTAAATCTTCTTGAATATTTTCAATTATTTTATTGTCATTATTTCCAAAATGAATTAATGTTGTGTGATCTGCGAATAATTTGATCTCACCATGTAAATTGAGATTTGATAGTGAATTGAAGTATACACGGTGAGTCAGAAGTACTTTGACAAACTTCAGGACGTGATTCCGCACAATACTCTGATATGAATTGTTCACATAAATATATGTACTGAAACGTTTCGTTCTCAAGCAACAGGGTGTTGAAGTTTCATTTTTATTTTCGTTTTTTCGAATAACTTTCGAATTACTGACCTTAATTGAACGAAAATTGGTACTGAGAGGTTTTTTGAGGTGTCGAATTCGAACCTGATGTTATTATTGCTCTCACTCGTAGGGGGCGCCACCTACACGTCTTTCTCTTTTTTGGACATTCATAACTTTTTTAAGCGTACTTTTAGCACATTTTTCAGAAAAAAAATCAATTTTTCCCTCATATCTTCGTGAAAAAGCTACCCCTGTTACAAGTCGCTATGAGCAACCGTTTTCTAGATATTTGTACTTGAAAATTTCAAGTCGGTTATTTGATAATCGATGCGTATTGAAGTAATTGCCATTTTTTTGCATTTTTCACAAGAATGCTTAGGAAATGAATTTTGCGTTTGAGTTAGTAGTTTTGGTAATTACATATTATGTGATAGTAAAACGTTTTATTGTTCTGTTGGTTTCTGTAAGTTTTAAAACACTAATTTTGAAAAAATGGATTATTTAAACAATAATGCTCATGTAGCCGATATGCATTCCGCTTATGGCCTTGCGGATGGTAATGTGCGCGAAGCAATACGTATTCACCAGGAGCGATTTCCTAATCGAGTACTGCCTTCAGCTCCAACATTTACCGTCGTTTGCCTTCAAGAGGGCAGCTGATATTATTGGAAGACCATGAGCAGTCCGAACCCCAGAATTGAAAGAAGCTGTTTTGAACGCTCTAGGGGAGAATCCAGAAACAAGTTCAAGAATAATTGCTGGAGCTCTCAATTCTACTCAGTCCACAATTTGGAGAATTATCCACGATCAACAATTTATCTATACCATATTCAAAGGGTACAAGGTCTTTTGCCTCGAGACTCTCACCAACGCATTACTATGTTCAAGTGGTTTCTGAGAAAATTGGCTGGAAATCCTCAGATTTTAAGATATAATAATAATAATAATAATAATATCGACTTTATTATTTCTTGAGGAAAAACAAATACATAATTCTTTATTATTTTATAACTAAGAAATCAAGAAATAAAGGGCGAAGTTCATATGTACTCTTCACGGACGATGCAAACTCCTCCCAAAATGCTATCACAAACTTTCATAACAACCATGTTTGGGCTCTGGAAAATCTGCACGCAGTAAGTGAAAGACATTATCAGTATCAATTTTCTGTAAATGTATGGGCGGCAATATTTGATAATTACTTGATAGATCCTTTCTTTATTCCATTTCGACTAAATGGCGCAACTTACAGAGGCTTTCTAGAAAATGAATTGCCGGGACTTCTTCAGAATGTACCATTAGAAATTCGTATCCGCATGTGGTTCAAGCATGATGGGGCTCCGGCCCATTTTAGCGTTTTGAGGACATTTGAAGTCACTAGTTTATAAAACTCCAGTAGCAAACGAGAAAGATCTAAGAAACCGAATAGTAGACGCCTGTGAAACAATAAGAAACACACCAATAATTTTTGAGCAGGTACGAGATTCAATGACTAGAAGACTGAATGCCTGTATCTTCGCTAAAGGTGGACACTTTGAACGACTTATTCGAATTCAATTTAGTTTCCTTCATTTCATTTCATTCTAGATATTAAAAATTTCTTGAAATAGAATGTTGATATTTCTTGCAAATTTTATTAATACAAATACATATTTTGCACCCTTGATACAAAAATAACTATTTCAAACGAGTAAAAATAAATAGAATAGGTGGCACCCTCTACAAAAAACCAAAACTACTTACCAAAACGTCAAATTCATTTCCTAAGCATTCTTGTGGAAAATGCACAATAATGGTAATAACTTAATAACATAATCCTGCCAAATGGCCGATCGTTTGCATTGCCAATATTTGGTATAAAATTTATATATTTGTTTCTTTGTCAATTATTGATATTTTGGGCATCTATCCTATTTTTCCAGTATTTGTATGGATGGTACAATCAATTGTTTTTGTCTGCATAAAAAAATTGTTCCGGCTATTGTGATAGTCCATTTCAATATCAATAGTATAAATATTATAGTATCATCTCATTTTATAGTATCAAATATTATTGAATATTTCAAATATATATATATATATATATAATATATATATATATTTATATATATATATATGTATATATGTATATATATATATATACATATATATATATATATATATATATTCATTATATGTTAGGAAATGTTGCAAAGTAATTAAACTTATAATTATCATTATTATTATTAGTTATTTTTATTAGTATCGTTATTGCTATGTTATTTTACAATTTTCTTTACCTTATACTATGCTCTAGTCGATACATGTCTGTGAAGAGAACATTCCTGAAGCAGTTTTGATATCGAAATTCTTTATCCAACGATACATCTGACAAAAATCCACGATGAACTATATCAAAATTGAAATTCACAGCAAACATTGAATTAAAGCAAGATCAACTTATAGATGAGTTTCGAACATAGAACAATTGAAAAAAAATATGCATGAGACCTATAATATTGCTCTCATATATTCAATATATTTTGTTATCTTTGTTTTTTATTCCGTTTTTCATTGAACTCTCTCAGCAAAACTCAAACTAAGTCATGGTAGCAACCATACCACGTGACAATATATTCTCACATAACTTCATTCATTCTTTCATTGTTCACAAATCATATAATATAACCCAGCAGAGAAGTTGCCTACGCATAAATACTTGTAGTGCATAGTTCTGTAGAAGGTATTACAGTTGAATTAATTTTCAGCGTGTTTGGGAAGTGCCAAACAATTAGGGTATGAGTATGGAGGCGTGGAAGAGTTATAGTGACAAAAAAAAATGACAAGTGGTCTTTCATCATATCAACATTCCATTATATTTTCATTGGTCATTCTTTTGACTTCATATTTAAAAGAACTGATTTTATTATGTTTTTTCATATCATCATATCAAATATTATGAACTACTCTCAGTTATCGACAATGTTTGATATTTTTTCAAATTTTGCACTTTATTCTGATAGGAATTATCAAAACATGGCTTGTCATCTAACTGTCAAATAATTCCAGAGTCCCAAAATGTTGCATTCGCTAGGCGGCGGCTCTGCACATAGCCACTAGTAGACATTGATGCATATATAGTTTGTCGATACGGAAAGTGTCTACTTCTTCGTATAGCAATTCTGAGGAGAAACGTTTTGATTTTTCAATATGAAATTTTGAGTAATTCTCAATATTTGCAAAACATTGTTGTATGAGCCTCCCCATATTATTATACATTATCTAAATAGTGGTTCAAGTAGCGATTTATATTTTAGTTTTAAGTTTTGGTTGTTCAAAATACCTCTTGGTATGTAAAATTTCCAAATTAATTGTCTAGCTTCGTTATCTACATATACAGCGTGCTCATTCCACTCCAGATATTTGAATTTTTCGAATAGTTGGACAATTGCACTTTGGTTGAGAACATATGTTTTATAATGAAGAAAAATATTGTTTCCATTTGTTTGTGAGTCAAAATTTGTGGAAAAGGTCAGGAATGAACTTTTGGACGTATTTAGTGAAAATTTGCAGTAATTGGGCCATTGTGAGATTTTATGTAGACCATTTTCAGCTTTATTCCATAGGTTATCCTTGTTTTTCTCGGTAAATAAAATTACTTTATTATCAGCGTATGAGACAACATGTCCTTTAAAATATTTTAGTTCTGCTATCGAGTTGATTATTACCAGGAACATAATTGGTTTCAATACTGTTTCTTGTGGTACACCTCTGGTTATTTCAAGTATATTTAAATACGGTCAATTTTTACTCTCTGATATCTACGTTTTGAATAATTTTACAGAATGATCAGTGCTGGACCGCGAATTCCTACCTCGATTAGTCTTTCTATCAATATTTCGTGGGGGAGAAATATACATGAACATTTATCCGATTTGTCTAAGTAGTCCACATTCTCTTTGGTGAGATCAATTTCAGCATGTTCCGTACTCAATTTGTTTCTAAAGCCAAATTCAGAATAAAGTCATAAAATGCATATTCAAACTCAATCACAAAGAACCTACACTTGATTTATATAAACCAAGGAACTCAATATTTAATGATAATACAATCTCAAAATCTGTTCATTCGCCTAGTAAAAAATAATCCAAAACATTCAAATTGAGTTTTCCGAGATGATAGTGATCAACACAATCATTCAACTGGACTTTCGAACAATCTCACACCAATAAAAGTAAAAACGATAATTGGACAACAATCAATTTTTTATAATTTTATAATGGTTTGACGATTTGAGAAAAAAAATATAACAAGAGATTCAAAAATAATTCAAAAAAATACGTATCCTGAATTTTTTTTATCATTGAATAAAACTTGTGCTTTCATTGTTTATTCAGATATGTTTTTTTCCTATTATAAACATTTATTTTACTTGGAAACAATATATATATATATATATATATTTATATATTTATATATTTATATATTTATATATTTATATATTTATATATTTATTATTATTATATGTATTAATATATATATATATATATATATATATATATATATATATATATATATATATACAGGGTGAGTCAGAATGAGACCGACAAACTCCGACCACAGATTCCTCAACTCATTTCGAGGTGGAAAGTTACTACCAAGGTATAGTTTTCCCAATATCAATTGCAGAAGCATAAAAAAGTCTTGCGGCGGAGTCTTTTGAGCAGCAGTGGCGGATATAACTAATTTTATTTAGATATTCAAATATTTGAAGAATTCGTTAAAATAAAAAAATATGCCATAAGCGAGGAAGTCTGTATCAATAGACAATCGGATCATCATAATTTCATTTTCCTATGGTCGAAAAAAGCCATGATTTCCAACAAAACACGACAAAACTATAAAATATTTTAAAACCTATTTCAATCCCAGACCAGAGACGCTACTGGCTTCCATTCACTCACTCTTGAAACTGGTGATTTGCGGTCACTCAAACCCACGTTGACTATCGGCTCTTTTGATCTTCGTTTGATGTTCCGCTCGCCGACGGATAATGTTTTACGAGTAGTACACATTATTTTTCGTTCCGTTTCTTCGCATATACGCTCGTGTTAGCGAAGTGAGTTTTCATCTGCTCCCTATAGAAACAGCTTCTGCAATTGATATTGGATGGACTATATGTCCTAAAATACATCCCCTCTGAGATACAGGGTTCGAATGTACAAAAAAATTTAGATTTAATTTGTTTTCTCCAAAATTCCTGAATGAAAAAATTTTAAACCTGATACACCAATCAAGGTTCATCAACGTGCTGATTTGAAGTAATAATTTTTTATTTTCGTAAACCAGTGGCGTAGTTACGATGGTATGTGGTCATATGTATGAGTCAGAATGAGACCGATAACTCCATTTTTTCTTTCATCATATTCTTTGATCGAATCGATGTCGTGGACTCACTGATACGGTACCATATGATTGTTTTGACAGATCAACTGACAAACAAACCCAACCTCAAATTCATAATACTCCACTTAGATAAGTGTTAAGGCCTAAAATATTTTTTGCGAAAAACTAAAGATAGGTACTCTCAATTTGTTGAATTTTATGTTGGGGTATCATTATCAAAGCAATTTCTGATTGAATTATTTGGGAAAATATCATATAAACAACATATTTTTGATGGAGAAAAACAATTATTGTGTATTAATATCTACTTAAATGATAGAAACGGTTCAGTATGTGAACTACACAGAAACAAAGAAGGCATTGAAGCAAATTTCCCAATGAACCACCATTCCGTTCAATACAGAGTCGCACGCTTTGGAATATTCCTGATGTATCATGTATTAGCGTACATGCTGCTAAAATTCTTGAAGTTGAATCCTCCACAGATTCTGCAGGTGTCTCATACACTAGGAATTCAGAGTATCTCTACCAAAAAAAATCTTGTGAAGTTAAATCCGGAGAACGTGCAGGCCAATGTATGGGACCACGTCTACCTATCCACCGATCATGGAATGTTTGATCAAGAAATTGACGAACGATTCGTTGGAAATGGGCCGGTGCTCCGTCATATTAATAGCACATACTCTGACGAACAAATAGGGGTACGTTTTCGAGTAGCCCACGTGTAACATGTTCAAGAAACACCCGGTAGTTCTGCCCATCCAAACGGGGAGGAAAGGGATTCGATTTTCGATCATTCCTTCCCAAATATTCACTGAAAACTTTTGTTGGTAGCCTCTTCGAAACATTCCATGCAGATTTTGTTCATCCCATGAATGGCTGTTCCTACTTTTCAAATGTGATACATATCTAGGAAAGTCGTTTGCTCCTTCATACATCCTCAAAAACCATTTACAAAAGAAACTACGAGGGCCATAATCACCAGTATCTAGGGATATCACCTTCTGTAGGCGAAATGGATACAATAGTTGTTCACGTGCTACCCGACTCACTGTTGATTGTGACACTTGTAACCCATACGAAATAGCCCGTGCTGTGGTAGAAGCATCTGCTGCTGATCGTTCAAGAATTTGTTCTTCCGTAACATTATCTCTTCTCATTCTTTTCGCACCACAATGGTGTATACTGAATTCGAAGAACCCCGTTTTCCTCAATCGTCGATGCACAGCTATGAAAGTAGTGAAATGTGGATGATGTCTGTTCGGATATATATGTTGATACAATTTAGCAGCGGCTCCGGTATTTCCCCCTGTTTCACCACGAACGAAATGCATATATGTATATTCTTCAAAGGAATAATCCATTTTGATCCATTTGACAGTTGACTTGACAATAAAACAAACTATTTTGAGTTAATGTCAATTATGTCTAATGTAAGTATCGATATATCAGTGTGTTTCTGCCAAGAACAATGAAGAAAGGCTGGGTACATTTCTTTTGAGTTCGAAAAATCGTTTATGTTTCATGCGTTGATCAGTGGTGTACTAAACAGCCACCACAAACTAGCATGGAAGGCTCGACTTTGTTACTAGTTACCAAGAATGGGAAGAAATTCTTTAAGTAGATATAATTACACAATAATTGTTTTTCTTCATCAAAAACATGTCGATTGGATAATAATTCACTGGATAATTCAATCAAACTGGCTTTGATAATGATACTCCAACATGAACTTCAACAAATTGAGAGTACTTATCTTGTTTTTCGCAAAAATTATTTCAGACCTCAACTCTTATCTAATTGGAGTATAATGGATTTGAGGTTGGGTTTGTTTGTCAGTTGATCTGTCAAAACAATCATATGCAAGAAAGAATGGTAATATATCAGTGAATCCACGACATCGATTTGATCAAATAATATGATGAATGAATAAATGGAGTTATTTGGTGTCATTCTGACTCACCCGTACTATGTTTCTGATTCTCCCAACATTGAAAACATGTTCAGGAGGTCGACACATATTCCGATATGTTGCAAGAAATGAGCATTATGCGATTATGGCACGTAGAAAATCATGTCTCTACTTAGGAGATATCATCAGTCTTTCTCAATTATTTGAGAAACATCAACTTTTAGGCACATGGAATGTTTCGACTTTTAGGTTGAGATAAGCCGAACTGATGTCAAACGCTCATTTGTCCATTCACTTTCCCCAAGAAAATATGAAGGAACATATGACCACTTACCATCGTAACTACGCCACTGGTTTGAGAACATGAAAAATTATAACTCCAAATTAGCACGGTGATAGACCTTGATCAGTGAACCAAGTTTAAGATTTTTTCCTTCAGGAGTTTTGGAGGAAACCAATTGAATCTTAATTTTTTTCGTACTTTCGACACCCTGTATCTCAGAGGGGATGCCTTTTAGGACATAACGTGATGGCAACTTTTCACCCCGAAATGAGGTGAGAAATCAGTAGTCGGAGTTTGTCGGTCTTATTCTATTCTATTCTATATATATATATATATATATATATATATATATATATATATATATATATATATATATATATATATATATATATATATATATATATATATATATATATATCCTTTCAGAAAAATTACTTGCCTATGAATTGTTTGCATAGTATTAGCAGTCAGGCTGTCAGGACCAGCTGAAGATTTGTTTTCTGAATTTGATTAATGTTCAATGATTTCATTCTCAGAAACTGGTTCCACAAAAATTTGTAAATGCCACGATTTGATTTTCTATGGTTTTAGTTATTCATCACAATTCACCTTTTCTGCCATCTTTTCGACCATATAAGTGAAAAACTCATTCAGTTTATTGAAACGAACTTTCTTTACGCGGCTTTCAGTAGGTGTTGACAGATTGGAATTGTAACGTGAGAGAGAAGCGTTATGCCCCCTTTCTCTCTTTCTGTCTCTTTTTATTATATATATATAAAATAATATAAATTTGTTACGAATCATCCAAGAGAGCCCACCATCTGCCAACAGTTGTTTCATGGGTTCCCATCAGGACGGCTTGTGGTCTCTTTGAAATTCGTATCAAGTACAAAAATGTGAAAAGCATAAAATTATAGATAGTGACACCTATAATATGTGTGTTGAAGCTTAGACCTGTTATCGTGGAATTTTAATGAAACGAAATTTCGTGCACATTGGATGGTGGGTCTCTTGGATTCGTAACAAATTCCTCTTATTCTCGTAACTTGTTCTGCGTTACTCAGAACGATCTAGGATTACGACTATTGGTGTCGTAGATTGGCCTATGCTGACATCTGTTGGTGACCTATTAATGTGCACGAAATTTCGTGTCATTAAAATTCCACGATAAAAGGTCTGAGCTTCAACACACAGATTATAGGTGTCACTATCTATAATTTGATACTTTTTATATATATATATATATAAATATATATATATATATATAAATATATATATATATATATAATATATATATATATATATATATATATATATATATCCGTGTGACAACCTTCCAGCTCTTGCTCATACGATTCCGAAGGTGTACGAATCCATCCGAACTGCTGTTTTGTTCGCGGGAAATTTCAAATGACTATTTTCCTCATTATTTCTGAGCCAGTCAAATGGCCGAATTTTTAACAAAGAACCAATCAGATCAGTTTTATAAGGATGAAACGTCTTCTTGCTTTATAATACTGATATTGTTTCTCGATAAAATTATGTGTCAACGCATTCAATTCCTAATCAGGAAAACAAGAAATGCAAAATTATCAAATACTGGATTCTCAACTCACTATTACAGTGATTTGATATTTTAATTGAAATATACCTTTTTCAGCATGCTAAAAAGCCTCGGGTTTTCAAGTGAGGCAATGAATAATTGAAAACTCTCATTTTCATAACATCAACAACAATATTCGTGGACTAGTGGCTAGCACGTCAGTCCCTCGCCCAGGAGGCTCGGGTTCGAATCCATATCAGGGTTTTTTTTTTATCGGTTTCAGGCAACATGCTTTTTCGAAAATTTCCAAAATTTTTCAGCAATAAAACGCCAAGCGCTTATGATATTACTCTCGATGATATAGTCTAGTCAACAAGTGCTTTTAAGGTCAAATTTTTGTCGCATTCTCCGAAAATGTTGATTGAGGTGTCATTCGATTCGGAATGGCATGTAGATATTTTTTGAGAAAATGCTAAGGCCGCTCGCAAAAATTGCAATAGTTATAAACAATTAGGTGAAAAAAGGGGGTTTGGTTTGTCGCCAATATCTCAAAAACCATTCGAGATCATTCAGATTTGAAAAAAGATACGAAAAGAAAAGGAAATTTCCTACGAAAATGTTTCAACTCCGGAACTGTAGGACCAACATTTATAATTTTCCCAGAGGGTTGAAAATACGCCCGAAAACGGGTACTCCGGCTTGCGCAAGCCACGCCCCCTTCGGACCTTTAATGAATAAATATCATTTAAACTTATTAAATATGAAAATAAAAAATATAAAAAATTCAGGCGCCTGCAGGATAAATCAATGAACAATAATCGCGATTTTTCAATGAGTTATTTATTGGTTAATTAACAATTTTTTGAAGCACGAACATTAACATTGCAAGTGCGATAATTGTTAAACTATTAATCTGAGAATGTTTTCCTTTCCTGGAGCTATTTTTCAGAGGTCTTAGAATAGATTCCGTTGGAAAAATTTAAAAATTGTTAACTTTCGTTTGGTTATTAACAATTTACTAAGGTGAAGAATTATAAAGCTTCATTAAACATTCCAAGAATTTTTTTTCATATAATATTATTATTGATCCGTTTTTTAATGATCAGAAGCTACTTAAAAATGGTTTTAAATAATTTTTATCTCCTATTGTTTGAAAAATTATTATAAACAAATGCGTTGTTTATGAGATAATTCAAAAAAAAATTCATAACATAATCTTTGATGATAATTATGATTTTTCAACAAAAAATGTATTGCTTAAAAACGCATTTGTTAAATAACAATTTTTTTTACCTCTTGTTATGGAAATTAAGGAACCATTTTTGTTTTTTAAATCATTATTTATCTTGGTCTTCGATATTGAAAAAAATAGATTATTATTTGAATTTTCATTGTTTATTTATTAAACAATTTGTTATAAACAAATGAATTATCTCTTTGTATTTTTTTTCTTTTTCTACTTAAAAAAAACAAAAACAACCATGTATTTTTATTGCCATATTGGTCTCCTAGATATTTTGATAACGTGGACTCCACAGGCTTGTAACTCATGGTTTCCAGTAATTGGTTGACAGTAAATTGGCAATCATTGCTACTTTCAATATAATCATAAAAAACTTCAACAAGAGATTCAACACAATTCACACGACTTTTAATGATTCCACCGTATTCATCGCTTCTTTGTTCAGCGATTTCGATTAATTTTGCTTTAAATAAGTCGTCTCTGATCAAGAACTTCTCTTCTTTTGCTTTGCTTTGCCATGGTATAGAACACAACAAAGACAATTTATCAAAATCGAATTTCTTAGAACCACGTAATGAGTAACGAGATGTTGAAGGTTCAACTAAAGTAGAAGCATGTTTTGCAGAATAGGTGTAAGCATCCCGACAGTTTTTATGCACATCTAATTCAGTTTGATTAATTAAAATTCTCCACTTATCATCTTTCAACGTTTAACTGTGATTTATCATAGTATTAATTGCTTTTTGCTTGATTCGCACAGTTGGCAACGTACTCAACAGATTTTCACAAATAAAACAAGTCACTTCCAAATCCATTTTCACAAGAAAATAACGTTAGTTAGTTATTTTTTTTTTCTGAAAGATTATTTTTATAAACAAATGGTATGAATTAAATAAATAATTGAGTGAGAGCTTCAAATTTTGTCTCAATTTGTTGTCTAATTGATAAAGAATAAATAAGTCTGAAATTTTTTTCTTGTATCTCCATTAGTTAAAAAGTTATAATAAAATTAAACATAAAAAACCAGGTCAGAGTGGTGAAATGAAAGAGAACAGAAAATAGAAAGTTCAATATTTTTTTTTTTTCTGAGAATACTACATGGCTGTTTTTGTTTTTTTAAGTAGAAAAAGAAAAAAAACAAAGAGATAATTCATTTGTTTATAACAAATTGTTGATTGAATAAACAATGAAAATTTAAATAATATTTTTTTTTTTCAATATCGAAGACAGATAAATAATGATTAAAAAAATGGTTCCTTAATTTTCATAACAAGTGGTAAATAAAAATTGTTATTTCACAAATGCGTTTCAAAGCAATAATGTTTTTTTCAAACGATTTGTTTTTGAAAAATCATAATTATCATCAAAGATTATGTTATAAATTTAATTTTTTTAATTTTCTCATACACAACGCATTTGTTCATAACAATTTTTCAAACAATAGGAGATAAAAATTATTAAAAATCATTTTTAAGTAGCTTCTGATCATTCAAAAACGGATCAATGATTATATTATATGAAAAAAAATTATTTCAATGTTCAATGAAGCTTTATAATTTTTCACCTTAGTAAATTGTTAGTAACAAAACGAAAGTTAACAATTTTTCAATTTTTCCAACGGTATCTATTCTAAGACCTCTGAAAAATAGCTCCAGTAAAGGAAAACATTCTCAGATTAATAGTTTAACAATTATCGCACTTGCAATGTTAATGTTCGTGCTATAAAAAATTGTTAATCAACTAATGAATAACTTTTCGTAAAATCGCGATAAAAATTTTTGGACCACGGTTTATTGTTCATTGATCTATCCTGCAGGCGCCTGAATTCTTTCAATTTTAAATTTTCATATTTAATAAGTTTAAATGATATTTATTCATTAAAGGTCCGAAGGGGGCGTGACTTGCGCAAGCCGGAGTACCCGTTTTTGGGAGTATTTTCAACCCTCTGGAAAAAATATAAATATTGGTCCTTCAGCTCCGGGAGTCCGTACATTTTTTTAGGAAATTTCCTCTCCATTTTGCATTTTTTGTCAAATTTGAATTATCTCAAATAGTTTTTGAGATATTGGCGAAAAACCAAACACCCTTTTTTTTCACTTGATTGTTTATAACTATTGCAATTTTTGAGAGCGGCCTTAGCATTTTCTCAAAAAATATCTACATGCCATTCCGAATCGAATAACACCTCAATCATAATTTTCGGAGAATGCGAAAAAGTTTTGACCTCAAAAGCACTTGTTAACTGGACTAATACCCCTAGCGCTTATAATATTACCCTCGATACATGAGCGGTAGGATATCCATGAGAATACAAGTTGGATATTATCGTCGAGTGGTTATACGTGGAAGATGTTTTTGTTTCTTTTATATTTCTATATAACGTGTATTTAAATGATTATATCCTTTTTTGGACATAATTTCTGAAGCACTTGTTAACTAGACTAATACCCCTAGCGCTTATAATATTACCCTCGATACATGAGCGGTAGGATATCCATGAGAATACAAGTTGGATATTATCGTCGAGTGGTAATACGTGGAAGATGTTTTTGTTTCTTTTATATTTCTATATAACGTGTGTTTAGATGATTATATCCTTTTTTGGACATAATTTCTGATGTGAGTTGGATTAATGGTTTACATTGAATATGTGGCAAGTCAATTCGATATAATATAACGAATAGTTTTATCAGGAAAAAAATATCTTTCACTGTGTTTTGTTTTTTCTAGATTAGTTACAGTTTCTTCACCTTCTCTATTATAGATTGAAATATTTTTCAGTTGGTTTTTGTTTGATTTAGTTGTATTTGAAGCGCAATTTATAATTTCCCAAAGATGCTTGTACTTCTTACCTGCGTCATGGATTTTGGTTCCATAATATTGATTTTCGGTTTCTTTCTTTATGAGCCCTATTGTGATCCATGGTTCAATTTTTTCGCGATATACAATTTTATTGCTATTTTTTGTACTCTTCATTATATTGTCATTGAATTTTTCATGAGTACCTACGTCTAAGCAGTGTTGTACGTCATCGCTCGAAAAGATATGTTGCTAGTTTTATTTTTGTGAGAAATGATTGTGATAGACAAATAAAAATGTCGTGCAATAAGCAGATAAATTCATTTCAATAACATATGCATTGATTCTAGTTGTTTGTTGATTTTTTTTTGACAAAAATGTGGACAAGAGTAGTTCTAGAGTTTTCAGTTCCTTTTGTGCTGTATTTATATAATGATATCTTTGTTGAGCTCATACTGTTCTATCCCCTCATGAGGGGCGAACGGTTGAGAAAAATGGCCAGTCTTCGGAAAAAGAATTGGCAATTTAATATTCAGAACATCACTTACCCCGTTCATCCTTCAGCTCGTAAAAATTTGGTACTACTTCCTGGAAAGTACAGTTCACACGAAATACCGTCTCCAAGGCAAGCCCACTTTTAGGATTAATTTCACATGAATAATTTCCAATTTTTTGACTCGTTGTCAAATGTAATACGGGGCTCAAAAAATCACCTAGAAAATAGTTCACACATTACTTGACCTCCCGAAATATCACAAATGAATTTGTAATATGATAACTGTATCCGTGTAGTTGTGGGGTGAAATCTCACCCCAAATTCAAGTTGTCCAGAGCTGAAAAATTGCTCCTTGGAAAGGCAATATATGCTTTCTCATTTTGGATCACACCGTGATACACGTTACCATGAATAGTACTAAATGAAAACTATGTTGGAATATTTCTCAGATTATTTTTTGAAATTTCTAGATACCAAGTTCCAACTCAAATCATTCATATACGTTCTGGCCAATCAACATTATTATAGTGAGAATATTCTACCAAGGAAATTGCCGCGGAAATAATTTGAGGTATTTTGTTTTTATTATCTGACAACGTATATTTTTGATTTGACGTCTGTCATCAATTCGCTTCGAAAGTGTGAAATGAATCAAAACCTAGTATCATCGTGCGAAGAAATGTGTTTATGATCCTCATATCAAAAATAATCACACGATAGTTTGATGAAGTACAAAATAATTCTCCCGATTTCTTTATCAAACTTGTTGCCATTTGGCAATAGCCACTCGGGCCTGTTGGGCTCTCGCGTCTATTGCCTGTCAACAAGTTTTCAAAAATCTGTCGAATTATTTCCACTTTATTCTCACTCTCTTGTCGTATTACAACTGAGAATAATTTTTTCATAGTATGGCGGATAATTTTTTATACTCCGTTACAAGGGCCAGGTGAATTCGGAAGTAATAATATTGATATAAACTATGGAAAACTTTCCATAACAAAAAGAAGCAAAATCCCTATGATGTACACTTTTTAGAATTCTATGATTATTATAATAAAGTTGTTAAAAAACTTTGAGGAAAACAAAAATAAAATATTTTGAAAATGAATTCAATAACAATCTGAACTCAAAATCTATGTGGAAATCGATAAATAAAGTTCTCTCCAATAAAAATCAATAAACATCAGATATCCACTATATATTAAACATAAAAAAAAAATTAAGAAAAAAAGAAATATGTGAACATTTCAATGAAATTTTGTAACAATCGCAGAAAAAATATCTGGTAACATTATAATATTGAAGATATAAATTTAGTTCTTTATCTTCTTTGTTTCAGGAACCAACAAGAAATTGAAGAAATCTTCAGTAACTTAGATTCTAGAAAATCACCTGGTTTTGATAATTTGAATGTATATATTGTAAAAAGGGTTCAATCAGAATTATCACCCATTCTCAGTATACTAATAAATACATCTTTTGAGAGTGGAAAACTACCGGAAAATATAAAAATGGACAAAGTTATATCTATTTTCAAAAATGGTGAAAAATATGATCCCAATAATTATAGACCAATATCAATTATCAACGTTTTTTCTGAAATTTTTCAAAAAGCTATCCACAGCAAATTAAAGGATTATTTGGATTCAAAAAAAATTCTATATGAGGGACAGTATGGCTTTCGTCAACACAGTTATACAGAAATTGCAGTATCAGATGTCATAACAGATATCCAATTACAATTAAATAATAATAAAAAATGTGGACTCCTTTCACTGGATCTACGTAAAGCTTTTGACACTGTTAATAACAAAATTTTATTGAAGAAATTATATGAAATAGGAATTCGTGGAGTGGTTCATAACTGGTTTGAAAACTATTCATATGGTAGGAAACAATATGTGAATCTTGGAGATTATAATGGTTCTTGTGAGGTACCTTGAAGATCTATATCAGGACCATTACTATTTCTAATTCATATACATTCGGCTTCAAAATTGAAATTAAGCGGATCATTAAAATTATTTGCGGATGATACTACATTAATTTACAATAGTTATGACTTAGATTCCATCAGATTCCATATGAAAAACGATTTGAAAATAATTTCACATTGGCAAGATATGCATAAGCTTACATTATATGTTGAAAAATCTTCGTTTATGTTTATAACTAAAACCAAACTTACAAATGTTCAAAATCATACAATTGAATTCGGCTCTAATAATCTCAAATATTCCACTACAATTGAATTCCTTGGACTATATTCAGATAAAACTCTTTCTTTCAGTAAACATATAGAAAATTTGAGACGTTACCTATTACCTATGGCTGGAATTCTATTCAGGATTCGAGACTATCTTCCTTTGCAATATTTGAGAAACATTTATTTTTGTCTTTTTCATTCAAAATTACAATACCTTATTTCAGTCTGGGGAACTGATTCAGATACCAGTACCAAAATGAGCCTGATAATGATGGGAAGGATTCGTTTGTTGTTACTGAAGAAAAAGAAATAGATGTTCTGGCATACGTTCAAGTAAATATTAATACGTCACTCAGGGAGATCGCAAGAGAATGTGACATTTCGAAGTCTTCTGCAGCTAACATTTTGAAGAAACATAAATATCATTCATTCAAATATCAACTACACCAGCACCTGTACCAAAACGAAAATGCAAGGAGAATTGAGTATCGCAATTGGTTCTTTGGAAAATTATTGGAGGATGACACATTTCCATATAAAATTCTGTATACTGACGAAAGCCTTTTCACTAATTTGGGACATTTCAACAGAAATATCAAGCGATATTGGTCCGATGCAAATTCACACTTGATGGAGGAAGGAAATATCCAGAAACGGTTTGGTTTCAATTGTTGGGTTGGGATTTTAGAAGACAGAATTTTAGGCCTCATAATTTTTGACGGTGTCCTGACAGGGGCTAGATATCTAAGTTTTCTCACGCAGGAAATTGAGCTTTTCTTGGACGAAGTTCCATTAATAAATCGAGTTGGATTATTTTATTAACAAGATGGTGCTCTACCACACAACCTGAGGTCAGTTACGGAATATCTGCATGAAACATACAACGAAAACTGGATTGGAAATGTGGGTCCAGTTAGGTGGCCGGCGAGTTGAAATAGGGTTGTTTTCAATTTATACCTTTATTTATTCCTTTTCAAAAAACTTTTCAGGTAACCCGACCTCACGCCTCTGGATTTTTTTAATGGGGATCTATCAAAAACGAGGTTTATGATGTACCTCCTGCCTCACGACATGAACTAGAGGACAAAGTAAGGGCAGCTATTCATAGAATTACACCAAGACAGTTGAGAAACGTTGTAAGAGCAACAATAAGCAGTAAGTTCGCCTTTGTCAGCAACAAGATGGAGATCACTTTAAACAACTGGAACCCTCAAGATATGTAAAACGGTACTTTCAATATTAATATTTCATTTTCAACAGGCACTTCAATTTAGAAAAGTTCTAACGTTATGGTATTCTCAGTTTTTTATCGAAAGTTTCCTTACAACCTAATAGAGTGCGGTATCAAATTAATCGTGATAAAATGTTTTTTTTTCTAACCCGACGAGCCAGCATGTTGCCTTTTGAAAAAAAATTGTAACACAAATTTTAAAATCAAACGTCACATAGCTGAAATATTTGAACGTATCCATAGCCCTCTAAAATGAAAACTTATTTCGAAAAAAATGAAAAATCGTTACAAACAGTGACAAATGATACATGGTTGTATTCTAAATGTCATATGGAGGCAAAAAAACTGAAAATATACCAAGTGTCCCATTCAAAAATCGAAAGTTTATGTCACTTCTGGTGAATCCGGAATTTGCATGAAGTTGAATTACATGTCAAAAAATGCAGTTTTATGCATTAAACAAATCCTTCGGATTTCATTCCATTATCTCCGAAAACAAAAAAGTTATAGGGGCGAGCCACCTTCCGTGGACACTCGGTATAATTAAAAAATGGTATGAAGAAACGATAAAATCAGGTAACAATTTCATTTAGTCGATATTTTCAAAGATGTTTTTAAAACAATCACTGCCGATCACCGCCTTTATTTTTATTGGGTTTTGAACATTGTATTATAACTATTAACATATTTCAAATCCAGCTGCTCAGCGAATTGTAAATCAATTTTTCAGCTAGGTCATGCTGCCCCGCGCGGTTGAAGCTATTGTTAATGTGATGTTTCGTAACTTTAACTGTCCGTTAACATGCAGTAAGTGATTCAAAGTTTGAAGTCTGAAAATAAAATAATTTATGGAAAGTAGTGTAGTTATAAATTGTGTATAATTTAAAAATATTTTATCATTTATTGTAAAAACAAATTTATTTATTTAGTTATTAATTTGTTGGGGGTTGGCGAATGAATAATGAAAAAATAATGCTTAAAGGGTATGTGAGGGTTCGTATACTCCCCTAGGATACAAATTCCAAAAAAGTATACAACGAAAAAACAATTCGGAATTTATATTTTCGGGAAATTTTGCCTTCGTACAATTTATCGTTCGGTACTTTAGATTTAAGAATTTTAGTAGATATGCTATGCTAATTTTTCATGCTTCTAAACTTTTTTTTCCGACTTATTTTCCTTCTTCATTTAAACATTCGGTGTTTTCCCGGACCGTAGGGTTGAGGGTCTAGCAAGGGTTTATACACTATAATAAAAAAAATATCATTGGTTTAAATAAAATATATTATGCATGCACATGTAAAACCAAACAATATTTGAATTTATTCCAATCTATATTCAATTCAAAATTCAAATTATGTTCACGTATAGTTATTGTACATTATATATATCAATGTTTGATGATTGCTCTCAATAATTTATACAATGTCACATGATTAACTACATTCCACTTTTATTATTATGCAGGACCTTCCATAAATGTTCTTGCGTTTTCTAAGACGGATATTTTTCTAATGATAAAAGAACGTGTCAAAGAAAATCAGCAAGTGATTTTTAATGTTTTGGAAAGAGCCATTGCAGAAAAAACCGGCCGTTCTGAACAAATAACAGACGATTTAAAAAAATCATTATTTGCGTTTGTTTAAAAATTAAGATCAAGATGGGTAGCGGCAACAAGGTCGAAAGGAAAGTTTTTCAAAAGTAATGATAAGTACCTCAACGGTGAAATATGATCTCCGACCTCAATCAACGAATGTGTCGAACTAGCTGCAGTAGAAGAGAGTCCAGAAGCAAGTCGCGGTCGTCCCTCAAAATGGTTCGACAGATCTGAAGACACTCGCAAAACCATTTCAACGGATGAATTGGCCTATGCAACGCATATGAGTCTTAGAAGAGCAGGCCAGTTAGAAGTGACGAAAATAGTGGAAGACATCGCATCGCCAAACGTAACGGGAGCGATGAATATGCTTTTCAGCTTTCCAAGCAGCAGAGGCATAATAGTTTACTCCTGATGAAGTACTTTAGTTATTGCTCGAGATCAAGTTTTCAGAACGATCTTATCAAATAACAAGAAATGCGGCAAAAAAAACATTCTTAATTGTTTCCGTCGTATGAACTTGTAGAGAAATCAAAACAAATGTGTTATCCGCCAGATCTATATATTGATATAACTGTGACTTGCATCGAAGTGAAATTACAAGTTATCCTTGATAAGACGGCAGCACGAATTCTACAACTCCAGGAGGATGTCTTCCATAATTCAAGTCAGGAAATTCTCGGAAATTCAATATTGTAGCTTCGGTCAAAGTGTGTATGAGCAGAGGTCTGCTGAAGATGGAGAGTCCGATGAAAGTATTCTTGACACTTCATTTCTACCTTTACAGCTCACGAGCAAACACTAAAACACAGAAATTGTTATATGGAAAAATCCTAGACCATCTTCACTGAGATTTCGTAGAAGTATAAGACAAGGGACAGTGAAGGGAGTTGAAGACATATAAGAACGAATTTCACGTCTAGATTCTTCCAAAAAACAAAAGATAGAAGGGATGTCAATATCAGTAACGCACAGCATGGCATTCACGATGATATACATTACCACAACGTTGCTTCTTGTGCAATGCTACTTCAAAAGACTTCAACAATATTGATAACATGCTCAAAAAGGGAGTAAATATAAACAATTCATGATTTGGCATCTCAAGCGTGGATAAAAAGAAGCCCGGATACGGAAATACAGCTCGACATTTTTTTTAATGCAGCCATACCTGCTAAAATAACATGTGTCGATAAATCATTAATAGTGCAATTTCACGTTATTTCGAAAGTAATTTCAAGCGGATATGATGTTAATGCTGGGACGTTCAAAGAATATTGCTTGCTAACTGCGAACAAATATATTCGTGGAATTATACCGTGCTTCTCAAAAGTCCCCTCCCCCTATCTTATTTTTGGAACGATTATACATAAACAAGTGAAATTTGGAAACTGAATATAAAAGGTTGTGAACTCCCCTACTAGTGATGATAGATGACGAAATCGTAAAAGATGACGTCACAAGGCCATTGTGACCAATCATTTTAAATGGAACTCTACGGCAAGCGACACTTCTTTCAAAAGGTATCAAAAAAACTTATTCAATGATACTAATTTTGTTTGTGTTTATGGCAGTTTTGGCAACTCGCTTTTAAAAAACGCAAAGCTGTGATGAATTGAATCAGTTAAGATTAAAATTCCAAATTCAAGCTCCGCCTCTGGATAGTTGTCAAATAAGCTGACGTTTTTGTTGATCTCCCTAATTCGACGTTTTTGTAATTGTCCAAGTTTTTGTACATTTATTGATTGGTGTATTGTTGATCGAACGTTTAACTGTTCAAGCAGCTTTTGGTACTTTCAATATTTTTGTACATTTTAATAATTTGTTAAACTGTTGTGAGCCAAACGTTCAAGTGCTTCAAGAAGCGAAATGGTACGTGCTTTAGGTGATAAAGTAGCAGCGATCCTAATTCTTGGTGAAACTGGACAAAATATTCATGCAGCAGAACGCATTTTTAATGAGAGGTTTCCCGATCGCCCCGTTTCGAGGACTTATTCAAGGGAGCTCCTTCGTAAGTTTGAAACAACGGGTAGTATTAATGATGCGAAACGATCTGGCAGACCACAAATTTCTGATGAGAAAAAAATTTATATACTGGCAGAAGTAATAGTTAATCCTACTTCTCCAACAAATCACGTTGCATCTACCTGTGAAGTCAGTCGAAGTACAGTACACAGGGTGTTGAAAAAACAAATTCCATCCATACAAATTAAAAATGATTCATCAACTCTTAGACGACGACCCAGACCGAAGACTAGAATTTTGTGAATATATGGAAACTAAAATCAACCAACAGCCAGACTATGTCAAAACAATTCGTTTTAGTGACGAAAGTACTTTCTATCTGAATGGAGGTGTAAATACACAGAATGTGAGGTATTGGAGTGACGCAAATCCTCACCTGTTTCGTGAAACACATACCCAATTTCCCCAGAAGGTGAATGTTTGGGCAGGTATCCTGGGAAACCACATCGTTGGGCCTCTTTTTCAAAATACTCATTCAACTGGTGAGGTTTATCTGGAGCTGTTGCAAAACGCAATAGAACCGTTAATCCTTGAAATTTTGGAAGATAATCCAGATGAATTCAGCAATTTGGAAATAACATTCCAACAGGATGGTGCTTGGATAAAGAGTATCGTGGTAGTTGAATTGGACGACGAGGTTAAACAGAATGGCCAGCTCGATCACCGGACCTCACCCCTTTGGAATTTTTTCTATGGAGGTACTTCGAATCGAAGGTTCACGCCACTGAACTTGACAATATTGACGTTTTAAAACAACGTATTGTTGCAGAATGTGAGGCTCTTTCCGCAGACACATTTGCAAAAGTACGAAAAGAGTTCAAAAATAGGATATTTCACTATCAGGAAGTAAATGAAGGTCACTCTGAGCAATTTATTCAAGTAGATACTGATTCTTAAATCTGTGATTAATATCATACTGAATGGAATTTAAATTTTAATGTTTACTAATGAGCCATTAAAACTGCCATGAATACAAACAAAATTAGTATCATTGAATATGTTTTTTGATACATTTCAAAAGAGGTGTCGCTTGCCGTAAGGTTCCATTCAAAATTATTGGTCACAATGGCTTTGTGACGTCATCTTTGACGATTTCGTCATCTATCATCACTAGTAGGGAAGTTTACAACCTTTAATATTCAGTTTCCAAATTTCACTTGTTTATGTATAATCGTTCCAAAAATAAGAGGAGGGGAGGGGACTTTTGAGAAGCACTGTATGTCAACTACTGTACACTATTACCAATTGGACAACTTTCCGAAGACGCACATGAGTCGCGGAATGAAGTCGTAGAAGGATTTCGTCAGGAAGTTTCACGAAAATATTCAAGACAAGCGAATCTGAAAGATGTATTCAACCGATTATTAGTTACAACAGACACCTTTATTTCCAGCATTCGGAAACAAAAAACCGCTTAAAACATTAGGATCTGAAGTAGTTCAATTATTGAAACCACCCGAAATTGCTGTACATGATTATTCATTTGACATTTCCAATGAATCCTCGTCGAGATCCGAATCAGAAGCATATGTGTCGTACTGACGATGACGGGGAGAATGACTATTGTTATTGATAGAAATAAAAAGAAATCTATACATTCCCATTTCTTTTAGTTGACCATCTCCATAATCCTAATTTATATCGATCAGTAGGATAAAAATGAAGAATTGTTGATCAATTGAATTTGTCATGAATATTAGTAATTTCGAATCACTTCCCCAAATTATTCACTGTTTGTCCGCCATTTTGGGTACGCCATTTGAATTTTTGAAATCGGATTCGTAATCAGCGACCTTTAAAATCCCTGAGTAAGTGATTCCAACCAGTTTTGCAAATAATTCACTTTTGTCCGCCATTTTGAGTCCGCCATTTTGAATTTTCAAAATCAGTTATCGGATTCGTAATCAGCGACTTCGGAAACCCACGAGTAATTGATTTCTAACCAGTTTTGCAAATAATTTACTTTCGTCCGTCTTTTTGGGTCCGCCATCTTGAATTTGCGAAATCGGATATCGGGTTTGTAATCAGCGATCTCGAAAACCCCCGAGTTACAAACATTCATCTTTCCAAAGGGAGGTGAGTAATATTGGCCACGTTTTTAGGATTTCGCCCAACTGTGCGCAATGCAAAACATTATAGACACAATGCTTTTACCAACACTGTAATCTCTCAAATATGCATAATATGAGGACACGGACGCGTTCAGATGTTCTTGAGGGTGCTGCTGGCTGCATTTTCTTGTTTAGAAAATATTTGTAGATCCATAGGTGTGGAGCACTGAAGCGCTCGGGAACACCTTTCGGGATTACTAAGCACTAAGCCTTTTAATAAAATATTCGAGACACTGGTTTAAAAAAGTTCTCGGGAGCACAGTGCTTGCGGGCACAAAAGAGCTTTGAGTGCTTTTTCGAGAATCAAGCACTAAGCACAGTGCTTTTGGACAGTATATATATATATATATATATATATATATATATATTGTTATGTTAGCAAATGTTAATAAATAATTGAACTTATAATTATCAATATTATTATTAGTTATTTCTATTATCGTCGTTAATGCTATGTTTTTTTTGCAATTCTCTTTACTCTTTTACTGCTTATACTATGCTCTAGCCGATGCATATGTATCAAGAGGGCAGTCCTGAAGTAATTCTGGTATCAAAAATATATATCCAACGATATATCTAATGAAAATCCACGATTAAACCATCTCCGAGGATGTTCTTTACAAACTGATTTTCAAAGATTTTATCTGTGGTGTGCACCGATATTTTCCTGTTAGCACCTTCGAATTAGTAAGTTTTTTATATCTATAAAAAAAGAGCATTGTTACAATGTGACTCTGTTCATTTCAGATGTCTTGAAAATGAAATGAAGTATTTCGAAAGCTCGACAATTTAACAAAGAGTCTTCTTTACATGGCCATTTCCTATTGACTGCAACCTCAAAGGAAAACATAAAATTGGTTTTTTGTGTTTCCTAAACTCAGTTTTTTTTATATATATATATATATATATATATATATATATATATATATATATATATATATATATATATATATATATATATATATATATATATATATATATATATATATATATATATATATATATATATATATATATTTTCCACGGAAGGTGGCTCGCCCCCTTTTTTGTTTTCAGAGATAATGGAATGAAATTTGGAGGATCTGTTTAATGCATAAAATTGCATTTTTGACAAGTAACTCAATTTCATGCAAATTCCAAATTCACCGGAAGTGACTTAAACTTTCGATTTTCAAATGGGACACCTGGTATATTTTCAGATTTTTTGTCTCCGTATGACATTTAGAATACAACCATGTATCGTTTGGTACTGTTAACCGTTTTTTCAATTTTTTTTCGAAATACATTTTCATTCTAGAGGGCTATGGACGTTCAAATAAATAATTTCAGCCCTAAAATGTTTGTAAAAATACAACTTCACTAATTTCGATCAAAATGTTTCAGCTATGTGACATATGATTTTGAAACTTTTATCAGATACTATTTTCTTTTCAAATGGCAACATGGTGGCTCGTCGAGTTAGAAAAAAAGAGCATTTTATTACGATTAATTTGATACCGCACTCTATTAGGTTGTAAGAAAACTTTCGATGAAAAACTGAAAATATAACGTTAGAACTTTCGTTAAATGATGAAATTGAAATCATCGAGTAGCCTGTGACCAACACAACTGAAACAAAATCATTAAATTGTTGCGGTCAAAATTGACGAGTCGACATATATTTTACATGTCTTCTACAAAGTCAATTAGGTAGTTATTGTGTACCTCATTGTTTGAAAATCATATAAAAAAAACAATATTTATACAAGAACTGAAAAAAATTATAGGTTATTAGTTTTTGGAGAGTGTAGGCAAAATTCAACCGCTGCTGCACGTCTCTACGCACAGAGATATCCTGATCGGCGTCACCCGACTTGGCACTATTTTCCAAAACTGGTTGAAAAAATTAGCCTGATAATGATGGGAACGATTCGTTTGTTGTAAGTGAAGAAAAAGAAATAGAAGGTCTGGCATACGTTCAAGTAAATATTGATACGTCACTCAGGGAGAGCGCAGCTAACATTTTGAAGTAACATAAATATCATTCATTTAAATATCAACTACACCAGCACCTGTACCAAAACGATAATGCAAGGAGACTTGAGGATTGCAATTGGTTCTTTGGGAAATATTTGGAGGATGACACATTTCCATATAAAATTCTGTATACTGATGAACGCCGTTTCACTAATTTGGGACATTTCAACAGAAATAATAAGTGATATTGGTCCGATGCAAATTTACACTTGATGAAGGAAATTTCCAACAACGGTTTGGTTTCAATTGTTGGGTTGGGATTTAAGGGGACATAATTTTATGCCCATCAATTTCTGACGGTGTCCTGACGGGGGCTAGATATCCAAGTTTCCTTACGCAGGAGGAAAGTTAAGGAATATCTGCATGAAACAAATAACGAAAACTGGATTGGAAATATGGGTCCAGTTAGGTGGCCGGCGAGGAAAACTAGGGTTGTTTTCATCTGACACCTTCATTTATAGCTTTTAAAAAAACTTTTCTGGTCACCCGACCTAACGCCTCTAGATTTTTCATGGGGATCTATTGGAAACGAGGTTTATGATGTACCTCCTGGCACACGACATGAATAAGGGGACGAAGTAAGGGCAGTTTTTCCTAGAGTTACACCAAGACAGTTGAGAAACATTGTAAGAGCCACAATGAAAAAAAATCGCCTGTGGCAGCAAAAAGATGGAGGTCACTCTGAACATCTGGAACCCCATAGATATGTAAATAGGTAGTTCCAATATTTTTATTTCATTTTCAACAGGTGGTTCATTTTAGAAAAGTTCTAACGTTACAACCCAATTGAGTGCGGTATCAATTAATGGTAATAAAATGCTCTTTTTTTCTAACCCGGCGAGCCACCATGTTGCCATTCGAAAAACATGGCAATAAACATTTTTAAATCAAACGTCACATAGCTGAAACATTTTGATTGAACAGAGTAAAGTTGTTTTATTACAAACATTTTAGGACTGAAAACTAGCTACCAAAACCCATAATACACTCCAAATATAGGAGCATAAATCTGTTAACAAAGCCAGTGAGTTACTGCATGTATTGCTTGTGCCGTAGTTGGGGTGCCGCAATCAGGCGAATTTTTTTATTGACTGTGCCCACTTCAGCCTGAGCTTTGGAGTTGGGATATTTATATCAGCTCATTTACATTCGCAGATATCAGTTGTTGACTACATGACTCACCCTGTACTTATGAGGGAATCCATCAGATGTTATCTAACATCCATAGAGGCATCAGCCAAAAAAGTATTTTCTGATGGGTATTCGTCCGTCTCCACTGACCACCTGTAGTCTAGAATCAGTTCACTGTGAGCTTTCCTGATTCAATCAGGACATCTTTCGGGCACACGCACACACACACACACAATAATTGGGCGGATGAGGGTCAACCAGATTCACCTTCGGCACGGAAAAATAACAGATCTGGTACAGAAAGTCAAGAAATAATATGAAGCAGATCAACTGAGACCCCAGGGACCTGTGTACTAATCGAAAAAAATATAGCGAACCTGTGTCCGAAAGATCTGACAGCAGTGAAGATAAAGATCAGGAAAAATAATTGGTCGAGGAGGATTATTCACGCATCGGCCTATTTTCCTTTGGATTATCCTGATCCCATGAAGGCACTGCAGGCAAAGAGGCCTGCAGGTAGTAATCGGCTGCGATGATAACACGCACCACTTCGTCTAGGGCAGTAGCGACACCAACCGAATGGAAGAATCGTTACTACAATTCAAAGCATACTATGGCCTACAGGAGTTCAATGATGATGGTCAATTCTCTTAATGGCGCAATATATGTCTTCGTCTATATACCTACCCATAAGTCCTTCAATTTCTTCAAACATCTATATCTATAAATATATAATATATAATATATATATATATATATATATATATATATATATATATATATATATATATATATATATATATATATATATATATATATATATATATATATATATATATATATATATATTGTAATGAAATGATGATTGTGAAATATAATATTTTAATAACAATTTCTTTATTGACAGTTATTGTATCTACATTAACTAATACTATTTTTCTATTTTTAGAAAACTACTTTGCTGGATTTCCCACCAGTTCAAGAAAAAACAAGTTCTCCAACGATAACTATTATTTACAACTACTAGTACTTCATTCTTTCGTTTCAGAAAAACTTGACCTTACACATCTCTTCGTATCAAGAGAGAAAACTTTTCAAGATATCTTCATATATGACATTTTATATTTTATGACTATCTTTATACTGATATATATATATATATATATATATATATATATTATATATATATATATATATATATATATTTATTTTCATATTCATTCGATTTCACAATTCCTGGTACTCTTTCAATTATGCTGTTTTATTATTTTTCCTATCTCTTCCTTCAGTTGTTCTTTATATTCATATTGAATTGGATATTCTATCAATTTTAATCTTTCATTTTATTTACTATTATTTTGTGTACATACTCTTTCGCTTTTTCTTTATTCACACATAATCAACATATTATATTCATTTATAATTCATTAATATACCTTTTATATTTCTCATTACATTTATATTTCATTTCATTTGTTTCATCTTTATCTTCATCATAATTATTTTCATATCTCTCATTCATACCTTTTGTACACAATTTTTTTTTATTTTCACTTATTTCAGTTTTTTCTTCATAAAATTCAAAACATTTTCCATCCATTTCCAAATTTTTTTATAATAGTCAATCTTGGCTTTTACTTTTTCCAATTGATCAGTACCTATAATTACATCAAACTCCATATCTTTAACTACTAATAGTTGTAATTCAATATTCCTCTCATCAATCTCCAATTTTAAATTTACATATTGATTTGATTCCGCTAGTTTTTTACCATTTATACCCACTAAGTTTGTTTTTGGCATCTTTACTAGAATATTCTTAACTTTCAGGAAATCTTCTAAACAACTTTCTTTAATTAAAGATACTTCAGACCCTGTGTCAATTGATATTTTTATTATTTTGTTTCCTATTTTTCCCTTTAAAATTATCAATCCTATATTTTGTTCATTTTCCATATTTTCATCTTTCATTATAAATTATATCGGGTGTTGGTGATTTGTGTTTTCCAGCCTTACATATGGTTTTCCTAGCAGAAATTTTGTTCTGTCTGACTAGTTGTGGGAACATTCATTTGATTGATTTCCCCACTTGACGATACTTGTCCCTGTCTTTCGTGCAAATTTTCCGCACTTTGACATCTCCTATTTAAATATACCCGTCTTGTATTGTCGTTTGTTTGATTGTTATTTATATCAGCATTATTTTGTGGTTGTCTGTTATAATATGTCCTTTGTCCTTGATATTGTTGAGGGTAATTCTGATTATTATTATTGTAATTATTTCTATTATGGCTATAATTGTTATTAAAATTTTGATTTCTTTGATAACCTTGATTTTGGTTATTTTGCCTATCGTTATTTCTATTTCTATCATAATTATTATTATTAAAATATCTATTATTTCTATTATTATTTTGATTCATAAACCTATTGTTCTGATTGTTTACATTTCTATAATTATTTTGATTACTTCTTTGATAATCATTGCTGTTATATTGTGAATTCCTTTGTTGGTTGTTGCTATCCCAACTTCTCAACAAATATTGACTAAGTCTCTCCATAGTTTTAATCTCATGCATGTTTATAACTTCAAAGATTGCTTGTTTAAAATGCCTACTGATGTTACCTACTATTTCTTCCTCTCTCATAACCGGATCTAAATACTGTGCCATTGCAAACATTTGGATTGCATAATTATTGTAATTCAAACTTCTTTTTTCACAAATTTTCCAAATTGTAATTTGTCTCTAATACTCAATTGTGCATTTTTCCCCCAATATTGTTATAAAAATAGATTTTCAAAATCTTGAAAAGAATTAATATTCTTTTCCTGGCTATCAAACCATATATAAGGTTGATTAAACAAATACTGTCTAATAATTTATTTCAATTCCTCAATATCATTTATATGCCTAGTCTTATTTTTTATTATTTTGATAAATGTGATGGGATGTAATTTTTTTGTGTTACCCTCAAATTTATTATTTATTTGTATTCTATGACAGTTATTGATGACTCTACTCTCTAGATTATTGTCTGTTCTTCTTAATTCTAATGATTTTATCTTTTCTTCTACATTTTAAGTTATTTCACTCTCTACATTTATTATTTTTAAATTAGTATCTTTATGTTGTTTCTCTACTTTTTTCTCGAGAGTACTTATTTCATTTTTAACTCTTTCTTGTTTACTATTGATATCTAATTTCATGTCTTTTATTTTTTCATCATGCATTTCTACATGATTATTTATAGTGGACACTTCTTGTGTTATTGCCATTTTTTTTTTAAAAATTTTTTTTTTGATTAGATTTTTTTTCTTTTTTTTTTCTTTATTTTTTATCTTTCTTCCATACTTGCTGTGTTTTCTTTCAACTCTTTTATTTCATTTTTCAAACTTTCTTTCATTTCATTCTCCATATTGCCCATTTTTTCTTCCATTCTTTCCTTTTTCCATCATTCATTCTCTCTATTTGCTCTTTCATTTCATTTTTCATACTTCCCATATTTTCATTCATTTTTTCTGACTTTCCATTCATTCTTTCTATTTGTTCTTTCATATCATTTCTCATACTTGCTGAATTTTCTTTCATTTCATTCATATCATTTTTCATACTTGCTGAATTTTTATCCATTTTTTCATTCATAACATTTTTCATACTTGCTATATTTTCATTCATTGTTTCTAAAATTTTTTCTAACATTTTATTACTTTCCATTCCTGTACTTTCACTTTTTATTTCTATCTCTCTCACTTTACTACTCTCTCCTTGTTCCTGATCGCCTCTCTCTCTACCTTCTGCACCTTCTTCCAAGCCAACTTTCTTACCATCTCTCAAATCCATTTTTTATTCACCAATATCTAGCCTTACACGTTAAAATGCCAATTGCTACTGTTCGCACAGTGTTATTAAGAAATAATATATTGCCCTTACTTTGCCTTAAAACTATATATTGCCCTTACTTTGCCTTGAAATGATATATTGCCTTTACTCGCCTTTTCCGCTGTGATAAATATTAAGAAATAATATATTTCCCTTACTTGCCCTTACGTTGTGGCGCCATTTGTAATGAAATGATGATTGTAAAATATAATATTGTAATATTTTTGCCCCACGTTTTGGGCGACAAATTGTTATATAATGATGAATTGAATAATAATAGTTGTTATAATATGAAAATAGCTAATAATTTTACCTATTCTTCGTTGTGAGCCAAATTGTTATGATATAGATAAGTATTTTCGCCCTGTATAATATATATCGCAATGTAATAATGTAATAATGATTGCTAGCTAACGTCATTGTTCTCTCGTCACGTTGCTGCCAATTGTTATCACTTTCCTTACCACAGCTAAGCTCTGTTGGTACGCCTCTTGTCTCAGATAGCCGGTTCAGGCAATTGAGCCACTAGTCACTGCTTGATGTCAAATTTCTATTCAGTGTTTACAAGTATGATTGCTGATAATTGTGGAAAATAAGCAACAAAGTATCAAAAAGCAATTATTTCCTTTATTCAGGAAAACTTAAATTTACCTGGCCTACGATAGATAAATTATTCCATGGTGAATCTACAAATATTCATGGATAATCATGAGAAAAGTTCATAGGTAAAATATACACAACCTCACTTTTACCTTGAAAGTGAAAATTCCTTTAATAGTTCGAAATCAAATGAAATGAAGTTCTTCTGATGGAATATGAGTTATTAGTGAAGTTGTTCAGTTCGTGATGTGCACTAGGAAAGTTTATACCTGTCTGGAACTGTCGCTGTTCAATACATACCAGGATTTGGATTCCTTTTCACTCCAAAGCTCTCAGGAACTCCAATACCAAAAAGAAGGAACCATACAAATTCAGAAATCAGCTTTGAATACTTGTATATGGTATACAAATAAGGTGATGTTGGTTTTCTGCTTATTATGTTGAAATTAATGGATTTTTTTTTCTCTCCCAACAAAACGTGGCATTCGTTTTTTGAAATATTTTCAGTCTTCGCGTGGCTTTGTTTTTCTGTCTCCTGGATACCAATTTTCCTCATTCCTTCTGATTTGAATTTTTGAATTCGCGCACTATATTTTCACATTTTCACTGTTTGGGGTTATTTGACAAAACTTATAAATAGAACTATTTTTATTTTCTTATAAACTATATACAATTTCAGTGATAATTGTCTCTGACACTTTCTCGTTCCTATTTTCTTACAATTTCCAATCTTACATTCCATACTGTTTCCTGATTGGCTATTGTCATCAAGAAGTTTGCTGTTTTTCTATTGGCTAATTTTAGTTAGATACAATTTCATATACTGTATGTTTCAAGCTTATGATTTTGTTGATCACATTTTATTCAGGAAGATTTTGTTAATCTAGACTTTTTTGTTGTCTTTTGAACAATTATGGGTTGTAATCATTATGACAGTGTATGAAATTGATTGTGTTATAGTATTTGGATATTTTCATCTATTCATATTATACAGAGGCTCAATAAAGAAAATATAATTTCAAAATCATGTACAAACAATTTATTGAAACTAATAGCTATTAAGTAATTATTCTTTTTGTGGGTTTTTTCTTTTTAAAATATATAACTGGTTTTTCATAACATAACAATATATAAATATATATATATATATATATATATATACATATATATATTATTGTCTCTTTCTGTAATATTCTGTGATAATATATACAAGTTCTAGTTTAAAGTATGCTTTGTAGATAAGACTTATTTTGCCTTGGATAGAACATTTTAATACTGATTGCGAGTTAGTGTATTTTGTATACTTTCTATGATCAATACTTATTCAATTTTTATGACTATCGTTTTTTACACACCAAAATTATTCTTAGTTCACATCATTATGAATAAATACCTTTTTTGTATTTCTGAATTAGAGTATAGCCACGCAATGTCAATGAGATTAAATATTCGACAATAAAGTCTTTTTGATTGATCGATTGTGTTTGAAGGAAAGCTAGGTATACTCAATGAAGGCGACAAACAACCTACGTTACGATAAACAAGTGGGAGGTACTTGACGTAACAATAGCCTCCGCGTTTGTTAGTAATTTTGTCACGGAATGCAATGTGCCTGGAAAGGAAATTTGCTCCATCTACATACACATATATTTCAAAATAAAGAGCAACATCACTATATGAACTCATCGGAATCCAAGGAAAACAGAATGGAAAGCATAAAAGGCAGACCTAGCACGTAACTTTACAGGGAGGCAAGTACAAACAGATAATTCAAGATGGCAGTGGAAAAATTCAATGACACCTCTGTGTCCTACCACAATTGTCCCCTCATCATAAGGAACCCTACCGGAAATGAGTCCTGGTAGAATGTTGGTCGCAGAAGACAGTGAATTTTTGAGCAACCAGTTGGTGAAGCAAAACTATAGAGCACAAACCCAATAAATAATTCGAACGAACTCGTACGAGTCATGAGAATTGGGTACTGTGAGAGAAAATGATAAACAAAATACAATGGGCCAAAAGGAGGTCATGACCAGACGAGCCTATAGAGTGAGTACATATGAAGTGCAGGAGAACGGACTCCAGGACTCTGGGACTCCCGCACTATCGTAAAGTCTCATAAAGGATTTTCCCAACCTTAAAAAAACAAAATAGATTTTTTGTTGCCAGCGGGTGAGTCTAGTGCCCTCTCGACTACAGCACCTAGCCCCTCCCAAGGAGATGGAACAATAATTCATCCGATGTGTCCAAAACTGTTTTTATTTTATGTTCTTGAACTTGAACACATCAATTATACTTCCATGAAGAATAAAATACACAATGCGCACCGAAACAATGAAGATTCAGAAAAACGGGAGCCGAATGATAATGGTACTGTCTATATGGATTTCCATCTGCTCATTTTGAATCAGGCGTTAGTTTGGCAGAAGACCTCGTCATTCTACCTTCTTTTCAGAAAACATGAAAATTAAATTCATTTCCATAGGGTCAGTTCATTTTTGCATATCGTACATTGAAATCAATGCTGGCAAAAATGCGTGAATAAATGAAGGACCATTTCGAAATTTCAACTGCTCCGCATTATACAGGGTGTTGCTTTGGTAAATGTTAAAAATCAGCATGTTGCTGACGTCAAAATAAGAAGAAAAGTTGTTATAAACACAGGCCCGCAAGTTATTCGTTTCTGAGATGCACGGTGTCAAAGTTGAATTCCAATTTGATTTTTTTGTGGATACATTCCAAAATACTTGTGATATTCGATTGAAGTTTGGTATCTGGGAGTATTTTTTAATGAAAAAAAAAATTGATGTTAGTTTGTCTCTTTCGTGGGGGTGGCGCCATCTACATGTCTCTTCAGTCATTTGAAATGTCATAATTTTTTTGGACGTACCTGTATCACGTTTTTTAGTGGAAAAATAAATTGTTCTAACATTTTTGTGTGAAAATATATTCCTGGTAGAGACCGCTGCGAGCAACTGTTTTCGAGTTATTGGGATTCGAAATAATCGATGCATTTGCATGGGGCTCGTAAGTCGCCCCTGAGTAGTAAATATCGGAAGAGATACGCCAATGCATTTGTCTTCTTCCATTCAATGGTCTTCTACATTCATTACTCACACAATATAGTTAAAAAATTATTCTAGTTTTTGTTTCATAGTTTTTTTGGGCTCTTTTCCGATTTAAATGAATGATGAGGTGGTTTAAATGAGTGGTGAGTACTTGTCATGTCATTTCAATCCGTTCTTGTGACAGTGAAGTTGTTTTTCGTATTTGTGTCCCAATCTTCCGCGAATGGCAGCATACACAAATAGCGAAATGGCTAATATGATTTACGTGTTCGGTCTTGCCGATAGCAATTGCTACGAGGCTAGATGTATTTATAATGAAATATTCCCTAATCATCGAGCGCCGAATCACCAGACATTCAGAAACCTTTTTCAAATAATTATGGAATCTGGAACCTTTAGAAAAGCTCGAGTGGCAGGCAGACCGTTGACTACTAGGACACCGGAAGTTGAAGAAGCTGTTCTTCAGGCTATTGAAAATGATCCGCAGACATGCACGAGAAAAATTGCGCAGAATCTGAACGTAAATCACAAATCAGTTTGGTTAATTCTCAAACAAAATCGGTTGAATCCTCATCACATACAGCGTGTTCAAGCATTGTTGCCCCGAGATTCCCTTCCCCGTGTTACATTTTGCCAATGGATACTGCAGAGAATTGCACAAGACCCCCAATTCACTGCAGAGATATTATTCACTGACGAGACACCTTTTTCAAAGAACGCCATGGTGAACTTTCATTATAATCATGTGTGAAGTGGCGGAAACCCTCACGCAATAGTTCAGTCCAGGTTTCAACACCAGTTTTCATTGAATGTGTGGATTGGTATTGTTGGTGATTATTTTATTGATCCCACTTACTTCCAGGGACTCCTGATGGAAATTTATCATGATTTCCTTCGAAAGATTTTTCCTGAATTACTTGAAGACATTCCACTTTCACTGAGACAAAAAATATGGTTTATACAAGATGGTGCGCCAGCGCATTTTACTTTTATAGTTCGTGAATTTTTAAATCAGCGACTAAGAATCAGATGGATTGGTCGAGGCGCTGAAGTTCCAAATCAATTCTGGTCTCCGACGTCCTCGGATTTGAATCCAATCGATTTTTTTGTGTGGTCACCTGAAGGCCCTAGTTTATACTGTGCCAATGGAAAGCAAAGAACGAATTCGTCAACACATCATCACTGGATGTGAAGCTATCCGAAATACACCAGATATATTGGAACGTGTACGTGGGTCCATGATACGAAGAGCCAACGCATGCATAAGGGTGCAAGTCGGCCATTTTGAACAGTTACTTCAATTATTACCCCCAACTAACTGTTTTAGAATTAAATTAGTCTTGATTACTGTTATTATTATTAGTATTAAATTGTAATAACACTCGATTCCTATCTTGAAATGAAATTGAAGAAAAATTATTTTTTCAACTGAATTAATTTTCAATTCGAAAACTTTGTCATCAAAAATCACTTGCTCGATGCAAGTGATTTTTCAAATCCCAATAACTCGAGAACAGTTGCTTGCAGCGACCTCTACCACGAATATATTTTCTACACAAAGATGTTTTAAAAATCGAGTTTTCCCCTGGAAAACGTGATACAGGTACGTACACAAAAAATAATGACTTTCAAATGACTAAAAAGACATGTAGATGGCGCCACCCCCACATCAAATTTGATTATGTCATTGAAAATACTTCCAGATACCAAACTTCACTTGGATATCACAATTATTTTGAAATATATCCAAAACAACTTAAAATAAGAATTCAACTCTAACACCCTGCATCTCAGAAACGAATAACTTGCGGACATATGTTTATAGGAACTTTTCTTCGTAATTTGACGTCAGAAACATGCTCCTGGATTTTCTACACGTACTTAAGGAACACCCAGTATATAAGGCGGTTGGGAATAATAACAACACGAGTTGAGAAATGTGTGAAATGTAAAAATGCATTTTGAAGTATGAAATCATCTCACCTATGTATACCTTAACGGTGAAAATATAGACTGCCCCACGATGCAGAACATTTGGTTTGATCACGAATTCCTCGCTTCCTCGTCCAGAAACAGTATCTCTCTCGTAGTCAAAGCCGGGAAAACTTATGTACCAGGTGTAATTTGTTGGTTTCATTTTCCCGCATTGCTTACTACATTCCACCGCCAGTATTACTTGTTTTGTTACATCCACCCCATCACAATTTTTGCATCTGTGGAAACATTGACATGTAGATCAGAGGAAAAATGGTGTCCAAAGATTTTTCTCGTCACAGATAGACCCATCCCTCTCCATTTATGACGAAAAGAACTATGTTCAACGCTTCACATGTTAGATATTTCCCAATAATATGTGCCCTAGAGAAATATAATCAAGTTGTTATAAAGACTTTTCAGGTGAAGTAGAAATAACCACTAAACTAAAATGGATTCGGAAAGCATTCTAGAATTGGTGAGGAATCTGATACTATTTATATATATATATAATAAGGGAATCGGAAATATGTCTGTGTCAAAAATATTGTCAGGAATATGCTGATCAAAGCTGATCGACCCAAATTCTCCTGATCAGGGTTAGCACACTCATATGTTCATTATACTCATTTTGTTTGGATGTGATTCACCTTCGAATTGTTTGGGATTGGATCACATCGGACAATGTTTGTTAGATATAAAAGAGTGTTGCTGGCAATATCGGGGATTACGATTGCAGATGAAAATAACAAATTAGAGGTTATAAGTTGAAATGACTATTTTTGAAGTTCCATATTAACAAGAATGTAGTCACAACTAGTGAGCTGCCATTCTGGCAGCGTTGTATAGTTCTAGGTGTAAGTATACAGGGTGATTGAAAAAAACTTTGAGGTTGTTCCTCACAATATTCTTATATGAATTGTCCAAATGAATATATGTCCGGAAACGCTTCGTTTCCAAGATACAGGGTGTAAAATTTTATTTTTGTTTTCGTTTTTTTTAAATAACTTTCGAAATACTGACCATGATTGAACGAAAATTGGTACTGAGAGGTTTTTTGAGGTGTCGAATTCGAACCTGATGTTATTATTGCTCTTACACGTAGGGGGCGCCACCCTCACGTCATTTTCTTCTTTGAAGATTCATAACTTTTTTGAGCATACTTCTAGCACATTTTTCAGTAGAAAAAATCAATTTATCTATCATATCTACGTAAAAAAGCTACCCTTGTTACAAGTCGCTATAGGCAACCGTTTTCTAGATATTTGGACTTGAAAATTTCAAGTCGATTATTTGATAATCGATGCGTGTTGAAGTTTTTACCATTATTTTGCATTTTTCACAAGAATGCTTAGGAAATGAATTTGACGTTTTTTAATTTTTTGTAGGGGGCGCCGCCTATTGTATTTATGTTTACTCGTTTGAAATAGTTATTTTTGTATCAAGGGTGCAAAATCTTCATTTGTTTAATTAAAATTTGCAAGAAATATCGACATTTCATTTCAAGATATTTTGAATATGTAGAATGAAATAAAATGAAGGAAACTGCATTGTTTTCAAATGAATTGTTCAAAGTGTCCACCTTCAGCGAAGATACAGGCATTCAGTCTTCTTGTCATTGAATCTCGTACCCGCTCAAAAATTATTGGTGTGTTTCTTATTGTTTCACAGGCGTCTACTATTTGGTTTCTTAAATCTTTCTCGTTCGCTACTGAAGTTTTATAAACTAGTGACTTCAAATGTCCACAAAAATGGAAATCTAGCGGGTAGGTTCTTCTACAGCCCTACCGATCAATCGATTTGGATAAACAGTGTTAAGGAATTCCCTGGCTACAACGCTAAAATGGGCCGGAGCCCCATCATGCATGAACCACAAGCAGATACGAATTTCTAATAGTACATTCTGAGAAATTCCCGGCAATTCATTTTCTAGAAAGTCTCTGTAAGTTGCGCCATTCAGTCGAAACGGGAGGAAGAAAAGACCTATCAAGTAATAATCAATTATTGCAGCCCATACATTTACAGAAAATTGATACTGATAATGTCTTTCACTAACTGCATGCAGATTTTCTAGAGCCCAAACATAGTTGTTATGGAAGTTTGAGAGCATTTCGAGAAAAGTTTGCCCCGTCCGTGAAAAGAACATATCTTAAAAATTGAGGATATCCAGCCAATTTTCTCAAAAACCACTGACACATAGTAATGCGTTGGAGAGAGTCTCGTGGCAAGAGAGCTTGAAGCCTCTGAATATGGTATGGATACGATTGTTGATCGTGGATAATTCTCCAAACTGTGGACTGAGTCGAATTGAGAGCTTCAGTAATTATTCTTGTACTTGTTTCTGGATTCTCCTCGAGAGCGTTCAGAACAGCTTCGGACTGCTAGTGGTCTTCCAATAATATCAGCTGCCCTCTAAAAGCTACCTGTTTCTGCTAAACGACGGTGGAGACCGGTAAATGTTGGAGCTGGAGGCAGTACTCGATTGGGAAATCGCCCCTGGTAAATAAGGCCATAAACGAAATGCATATAGGCTAAATGAGCATTATTGTTTAATTAATCCATTTTTTCAAAATTAGTGTTTTGAAACTTACAAAAACTTCAACAAAACAAGAAAACGTTCAACTGTCACATAATATGTAATTACCAAAACTACTTACTTAAACGTCAAATTCATTTCCTAAGCATTCTTGTGGAAAAATGCAGAATAATGGTAATAACTTCATCACGCATCGATTATGAAATAATCGACTTGAAATTTTCAAGTCCAAATATCTAGAAAACGGTTGCTTATAGCAACTTGTAACAAGGATAGCTTCCTTACGTAGATATGATAGAAAAATTGATTTTTTACAAAAAAATGTGCTAGAAGTACGCTCAAAAAAGTTATGAATCTTCAACGAAGAAAAATACGTGTAGATGGCGCCCCATACGAGTAAGAGACATAGTAACATTAGGTTTGAATTCGACACCTCAAACAACCTCTCAATACCAATTTTTGTTGAATTAAGGTCAGTATTTCGAATTATTAAAAAAAAAACGAAAATAAAACTTCAACACCCTGTATCTTGGAAACGAAGCATTTCCGGAAATATATTCATTTGGACAATTCATATTAGTATATTGTAAGGAATCACTTCCTGAAGTTTGTCAAATAACTTTTGAATCACCCTGTGATGATTGTTGTTTATATTTATTGTTATTAAATGTTTTATGTTTGTTCTATTGATTCTGAGTTCATAATCTGGTAATCACAAAAGTTATCCTGAGCTACCAACCCCCTTTTAAAGCACATTAGTCAATATAGTTATGACATATGTTGGAGGCGCCTAGTTTTCGATTTCGGAGGTTTATTCTTCATAATAAATCTCATTCAAGTACATTGAGCAAGTCTTTGATATTTTGTAAGATGTGTTCAGATTTTTAGTAAAATTTTGTTGGTAACCAAATGATAAAAAGTAGAAAGTATATTTATGGTGAATATTTTAAGAGTTCTTTAAAGTACATGTGTATCGACGGTAATTTTTTTTCAGGATTTCTGCGATTTTCTATTCATTGATGCTGCTGAAAATATTTTTCAATCTGCTTCTTTACGTACTTTTGTCAGGAAATATATCAAATTTGTTGAACGAAAGTATTATGCATGGATTTCGATTGTTCCATTATGATCAAATTAAAAATCTTCCTTATGAGCGAATCGCATTTTTCAGGTTATCACAAAACATTGCGAGGCGACCTCCTACTGCCTCTTCACGGAGGTGTACGGGGGGTTTTCCCCATTTTATCTTCGAAATATAGAATGAAATGCATTGGAAATAATAAATTGAGAAATGAACCATACTTAATAGATAATAAATATATTTTGATGAATTTGGTCAAACGCGTTGAATTTCAATCAAAATAATATCTTTGAGGGCAGCTCTGAAATTTTATGTAGTTTCAATTTTTAACTGTAGAAATTGCATAAAATTATTTTCAGAAGTCTAGGTCGGTGAAACTGTAAGAAATTAGTTCAAATTCTAATGACAAGGTGCAATTCCGGCCATTTCGTTTCAGTATTATTTACGGCTCAAAGAAGTTGTACATAATTCCCCAGGAGGCAAAATGATGGCTAAGTATATAAAAAATTATAATATCGCAAGAAGTTGTTGAATAGGTTTTGGCAATTTGTCTTTGTATTATTCAAACTTCCAATGAATTATTGACCAATTAAGAGTGGACAAAACGAAGGATGAGTATGAATAACAGAGAACTATAAATAAATACAATAATCAGAATACAGGGTTAACACGTTTTCATTTATTACTTTGAAAATACAGGGTTGAAATAGAGTTTTCATTAAAATAAATTCAATAATCTGTTTGATCATCTCTTTCCACGTCGCTATTATGATCAATATAATATATGTGTCCTCATCTAAAATATAAATTAACATTTTTATAAAAACGAAAGTTGAAAATTTTATCATCAGATTATTTGTTATTTATATCAGTATAACATCTTCAACTGTTGACGGTAATTGTGGGCGATCGAACCATTTAAATTTGTACATGGCTTATTGATCTATCCAGCCACAATCAGTAGGTTCAAGATCCGTTAGAACTGCTGAATATGCATTTATACAGGGTGTCTCTGGACTTCTTCTTTTCCTCTCGGAAATGTATAGATGGGGTTAATATATCACCAGTACTTCATATAACTTTTGTTACGGGCCCTCAAAGTTACAGAATGAAAAATGTTTTTCTTTGATAACTTTCAAAGTGAATATTCAAAATCATCTAAATTTTGGTGATTGATTAAACAAATGAATTCCTTCGATGAGCTTTCATGCAGGAGTCAGTTGTTTTGCTACAAAGTCAGGAACGCACTACCCCCGATGGTCCACACCCCAAAACTTTGAAATGCCTGGGATTTGTCAATATGTTTAACAAAACAAGGTTAGCTGAACAATTTCCTGACTAAAAATACTCGGGTGGAAAATCGATCGTAGCAACGATTTTTGATAAAAAAACATTTTTGTTCGACGACATCCAACCTGGGATGTCTACTCGAAAAGATTAATTTGTAATAAAAATAGAAATGCTGGGTACAATGTTCATAACGAATTTTTATCATGCAAACACCTTACCTTACCTTACAAAGTTCATGGTGTAAATAATCAATCGCAAGCCTCAAGAGCAAACAGAAATGCAAAATCCGATACAAAAACTGCTCGATATGACCCCCGTCTCTCTCAATACATTTTCTTAGTCGGCGCAAACGCCCTTTCTGCACTTGAAATAGCATGCCAGGGTCGTTTCGTATGGCTTCACAATGTAATGTAATTCTATTCAACAAGGTATCTCTGGTGTGGATAGGTGTAGCGTAAACGAGGTTTTCCAGATGCCCACACAGAGAGAAATCCAATGGATTTGAATCCAGAGACCGCAATGGCCATGAATATGGCCCACCTCTACCAATCCATCTATTGGGGAAAATCTGGTTCAGATGGTCCCGCACATTCAAACGAAAATGAGGAGGAGCGCCATCATGCATAAACCACATATCTCTTCGGGTTTGCAATGGAACATGTTTCAAAAGTCCACTCAAATCGTTCTGAATGAACTCCCAATAACATTTTCCATTCAATCGGTCATGTAGAACGAATGGTCCTATAAGATGGTTTTCTATGATACCAGCCCGAATAATCACGTTGAATTTCCGTTGGTGTTCGATTTGCAATATCCCATTGGGATTTTCTTCGGCCCATATGTGGTGATTATGAGAGTTGATTACTCCATCTCTACTGAAACCGGCTTCATCAGTGAATAAAACTCGATTAATGAAGTAATATCCTCCCTTTGCTTATCCAGGAACCAATTGGCATATTCCAGTCGTGCTGGAAAATCTTCAGGTGTCATGGCATGTTCTTTCTGGATGTGATATGTATGGAGCAGTTGTTCCCTAATTATTCTATGAACAGTGGACTTGGATGTATGGAACTGTTCTGATAGGTTTCTGATGCTCATTGAAGGATCATCAGCGACAGCTTCCAAAATATTTTTCTCCAATACAACGGTACGCACAGCCCTAGGAGCGCCCTCACCACTTCGTTTTGGCAAAACTGAACCTACAATGATATGAAAATAGAACAACAGGCTCCAATTAATTATCCATTAGACATACCTGTCTCCCTCAAGCTGCGATTGACACGCTCGAACGTTTCTCTTGACGGTAACGTTCGATTGGGAAAATGCTCGGCATACAGACGACGAGCTTCTGCAGCATCACCAAATGCTCGTCCATACAATGCATGCATATCTGCATATTCGTTGAATGTAAACTGTTAGGCCATATCAAAACACTTCAAACCGTCCTATTAGAATATTGACAAAACAATGACAACGCGCTACTCAACAAAACAAAATCGCATTCCAGTTGTCATTTTTCATCTACACTGATTTTATTTCTTTCTACAAGGTGTTTTTGTCAACACTTTGAAAGAAATGGAACATACATTTTTTCACCGGATATTTTTCACCTATTCATGTGCAGCCGCTTTTGTAGTTTATTCGTTTGCTTTTTATCAGTTATGTCTTCCGATGTGCGTTTTTTCAGCTGAATTCATCTTTGGGTTAAAGATTTTCTCCCATGAAATTATACTTATCAGTGAATCTCCTCAACATTTAAGCTGTGAATACGAATTTGCAACATCCAAATGATGAGTTTCATGAGATTCAGATAACACAACACGAAACGTGCCATTCCACGCGTACATACAAACTATGGACTGAATTCGATATTTCATAGTGGAGTAGCTTGTTAGTTCAAAAACACCACGAATCTACATAACTTGATATTTCATTTGAAAAAATATCTACATTATGAATGAAACTTTCAACTAGGTACTGTACTTTTTGTATAAGACTTTATTTTAGCATATTTTGTATTATCCCTATAAATGTTGTTGAATTAACGTTAGGATTAGTATTTCTACTGTGAAAATTTTTTGTTTCAAATAATGGTGGACGATCGGGTTTGATGTCGTCGAGTAAAACTGCATTTTTATTAAGAATCGTTGATCCGATCGACTTTCCACAGAAGTACTTTTATCCAGGAAATTGTCTACGAGACCTTATTTTGTTGAAAACTATTGAAAAATTATCTGCCATTTCAAAGTTTTGGGGTGTGGACCATCGGGGGTAGTCCGTTCCTGACTTTGTAGCGGAAAAACTGACTCCTGCATGAAAGCTCATCGAAGGAATTCATTTGTTCAGTCAATCACCAGAATTTAGATGATTTTGAATATTCACTTTGAAAGTTATCAAAGAAAAACATTTTTCATTTTGTAACTTTAAGGGCCCGTAACTTGGTAACGAAGGCTTTCAGGAACAAATGTTATATGAAGTACTGGTGATATTTTGACCCCACTATACATTTCCGAAAGAAAAAGAGGAAGTCCAGGGACACCCTAGATATTTGAGATGTGTGTCGTCCTTCAAATTGCTACCGTAGTTCTGATTGACGAGGTGGCAATCTTGATGCGTCGAAACTGCTGAATATATATTTTCTTAACGGTTCATTTGAATTTTTTATTTTATAATTTTTCAAAAACATCTCGAATTGAGTACACTAGAGAGGTTGTTTTTTTATGCGATTCCGCATAGGTGAATCGTATAAAGTTTCAATATTCGAAAATTTACAATGCATTTCATCTGTATTTCGAGGATAAAATGGGAAATATCCTGTACGCCTCGAGATGTGACAGTAGGAGGTTGCCTTGCGATGTTTTGCGATACCATATGTAAAAATAAATTGTTGCAGATCAAATAATGTTATATATCCCTTCCTGCGATTTGCTCATGAGAAATAACTGTAATTTGATCATAATAGAACAATTGAAATTCACGCAAAATACTTTCGTTCGACAAATTCGAGCTATTTCCTGGGAAAAGTACGCCAAAAAACCAGGTTCAGAAAAAAATTCCGCACCCTTCGGCCACTGCCGAACAAGTAATGGTCTGTGAAAATGCTGTTTTGTGTTTTGAAGGGTTCTGAGGGTGGATATTCTGAGGTAATGAATTCTGGTGACTTGTAGAAGTTTTATCGTTGACTTGAGTGTGATAAAAATATTAAACAAAAATTGCGGGACCCAGCTCGGGATCTAAGCCGGGTCCTTGTAGATTGAAAGTGAGCGTTCATTCACATGAGCCATAGTACTGCAATAGATCTGAGACATTCATTATTATTCATTACCAATAAGGCTAAGCGGTCGACTGACGACAAGCAGGGACGTACTCGATACACAATGAAATTTTCACACAAGATGATATGTTCAATTGACAGCCTGTCCTGATTATTTTAAGCAAATTGGTTCATAACATTATCCAAACCTAATATAAACAAAATAACCAATAAAAATATTCTTAGGACCAAACTTTCATTTAAGCCGTGTACTAGAACGTATATAAAAAAATTTTAACGAAAAATTAAACCGACGAAATACGGAACTGAAAAGTAAAAAATTAAATAAACCTTCTTAGTCTCAATAACTAAGCTCCTATACTGATGTAACTAATTCTGAGTCGGCGCCAAACAAACAAGCAAATGAATAATGTAAGGCGTAAAATGATGGCATCGAGTTGCGCAGTGACATTCTGATGATTTTTTTGAAGTAATTTGATGATCTTCGTTGATTGTTCGTTTGGCGCCGACTCAAAATTAGTTACTTATATTGGTTTAGGAGCCTAGGTATTGAGACTAAGAAGGTTTATTTCATTTTTCACTTTTCAGTTCCGTTTTTCGTCGGTTTAGTTTTTTGTTAAAAAGTTTTATTTTTCAATTTTTTGTAGCTGAAATCTACTAATTACTACAAACTTGTTTTTTATAACTTCCAAAATACTTACTTACCCACCTCACTTCAACTATCACCAGTTGAATAATATGATTATCAACTTTTACTATTTGTTGTAATATAAATTATTTTTGTTGTTCTGGTTACTTAATTTCATTTCTTTGTAAATAATTCAACCCTCCCATAGAATATTATGGTTGTGATGGATATACGAGAACAAAAATAATGACAATAGCGATCTGTCATTGTCAACTACATATGTGTGCCAATGTTCACAAGTGAAAAATCAATTATCCCCTATTTTTCTACCCATGAGGGTGGATAAATTCATTCGAAATCCAAACATATTCAACTATGAGGTATATTCTATCTAATAAAGAAAGAATCATCCAAATCGAAGAACCCTGCACAAACTTATGCCTGATAGAAAAAAAATAATAATCTCCGAATCTAAAAACCCCCACTACCAATTTTGAATAAAATATGACCATAATCAGATATCTCGTCCCCTAATTTAGGACATCCATCTATGAAATTTGATAAAAAATTCATGATCCACAACCCCGTAAACTCTCACATACCAATTTTGAATCAAATCGGACAATAATTACAATAATCCTTCGCCATCTTGCAGCCGCCATTCTGTTTTTTTATCTAACAAAAACCCAATTATTGCCACCAAAATTATGAATATATGTCAAATTTCAAATCAATCGGACGACTAGAAATTTGTCAAAATTCACTTCCAAGATTTGACCACAACGAACTAACAAGTGAAACTAAATAAAATCCTGTAAAATCTACCAAATTAGTGATAACTATCAAATTACATGAACAAATTTCTATTTAGGAGATAATTTACGTATTTAGGAGATAATTTACGTAATGTAGGAGATAATTTACGTATTTTCAAATCAGTATCTGGAATCTCCACCCCTCTTTCTATTGTATTTCACACCTAGAACAATAGGCGATGATAACAGTATCGGATTAGCATTCATAATGACTCTCTGAGATGACTGGCAGAAGTATACTAGGCTCAATTGAGTTATTGAAGTGTTTGAAGTAATCTCAGAGTGAGTGTGAAAAATTCTCTTGTACCTTATCATTTTCAATTCACGTAGACGTTCTTAGACTTTATGTTCTCAAGATTTGGAGTACCGATGGAGTTACATTCTGATCAGGGAAGGAATTTTTTGTAAGAGGTATTCAAGAGAATTTCAAAGATGATGGGGATCAGCAAAAGAACAGAACAAATGCACTTCATCCTGATTGCATGGTTGAAAGATTCAATCGATTCATAGAAGAACATCTTTTCAAGGTTGTGGAAAAATATTGAAAGGACTGGAATAGGTACTTTTCACTATTTCTGAGCATACGAGCTGCTTTCCATAGTTCAGCAAGCTCACTCCAGCTGGCAATATCTGTGGAAGAGAAATTCGATAAGAAGGAGATAGGATGAACTAAAGAACAGCTCGGAGCTTCACGAAATATTTCGAAAGAGGTAGATATTGGCAAGTGGCAGGATGGGAGCTCGTTAAACTTGGGAGTTTGAGAATCTTTTTTTTTTGTAAAAAAATTCCAATTTAATATTTTACAGGTAGTGGAATTCCACCTACCAATACTTTCTCTACCTTTTCAAATTGATCATGGTGGATTCAGTATTGTCTTCAAATGAATGGGCTATTGTGTCGAAGTTTCGTGAACCCAATGTAGTGAAAATCATCAAGTGAAGTAAGTGTCTTTCATTTGCTTCAATTTGGTTTCCAATCAAGCATCAGACGAGTCGATTTGAAAAAAGTTACGAAATAAAGATACGGCACAGAAATTATTACCTTTCGAAATTTCGAACGCTGTTCCAACAAGTTGATGCAAGGATTCAGTATTATAGAAGATGAAAAACTCTTTAGTTTCGTGATTGTGGTTTCAATTCGAGTATCTGATGAGGACTCTATAGGATAAAAAAACGAAAAGAGATATAAGACAGAACTACGAGTCACCCAGAGACAATTTTTTCGAGAGATATATCTGAAACAACCTATTCCACGTGGTAAGATGTGTCAACTTGGAAGACTGAGATCAGGTGAAATTATTTCAGTCAGCAATGATTGTTTTACCAAAAATTCATATTAGGGCGAGTAGAAGTAAAAGTTTCATATATAAGACTTGTTCAACTGGCACAGACTATTTATCGAGCTCCATTCAGATAATATCTCCGTGAGGAGTGAGAAGGAATGAAAAAAATTCCAAATTCATCTATGATAAAAGCCATTGGTGAATTTGCTGAATCTGAATCCACCAGGTCGATGATTTCCACGTTACTAACACACACACACAAGTCGGAACGGAACGCTCTTCCAAATGATTTTTGAGATACTGCCTCCAACAGTGGAAAAGGAATGCTTTTCTAGCGCTATTTCCAGCCACTGAAGAACTCCAACATTCGAACTTCTTCCAACCAAAATATCACACATACGCTTGATTACGTATTCAGGCACTTTTTTTATACACAGAACTGTCGTTTTCCAAAGTATTCACAGTTCTTCACAATGTAACCAGATCAGACGAATTGATCTTATTGTGTCTGGCCGTATACAGAGCGTTATTTACTAACACACCACACCTGCAACCAAATGTTGTGGCTGCAGGGACGTTGAGGATCAGTTAATACCCCACATCTGACCAACCAATCTTATGATTGCTCGTATTTTCGTTAAAGCTGAGCCTCAACCATACTGAGCGTTATTTGTCTATTGACCAATAACTGGACCATCTCCCAGAGTGGCTTGAGAAATTATCTCATTCAGTATGTAATGAAGCGTGGGACTCAATTCAACAGTACAATTACCAATCTCAGATAGTTCAGAAACAATAATACACTTAGGACTTGTAATAATATATAAATGTATTGTCCAAAATATAAAAACAACAATTGATACACCTGGTATAATTTATGGAGAAAATGTATAGAGGTCAAAATGAATTCAATATATATATATATATATATATATATATATATATATATATATATATATATGGTCCAAACATAAAAACCAACTTGGTGAAAGGTATGAAAACCAGAGTAGTGTGTTTATCACATCCAACTTTTCAAAAGGAATGTTCAAATGAATTAAAAACTATCTTAAAAGAAAACTCATATCCAATTAAATTTATTAATAAATTACTTTTCAGTACTGATCGTCAACCCAGTGTTACTATTATTGAACCTGGAAATGCAAATATGAATTTTGACCCTGTAACATTAAATTCTCCAACTATAAACTCAGTTGTTCAACCACAACCAGTAGAATCATTTATTTATAAAACATAACCATATGTAAGAGAACTAACTTCTAAACTGACTAATGTGTTTAAATTAGATAAACTACGTATTGCTAACATGAATATTAAAACCATTGCTAGCCTTTACACTAGAACTAAAGCCCCTTTAACGATTTATGAAAAATCAAATGTCATTTATAGTATTCCTTGCCTAAACTGTGATAAAATATATATCGGTCAGACTAGTAGGAATTTAACAGGCCGCATAGCATCTCATAAGAGTGATTGTAAAATAAAAAAAAACAGTTGTGCATTAGCTGAACATAATATAAATTCAAATCATTTTAGTGATTTCAACAATCCTTCCATTTTAGCAGTAGAGAATAACTACCATAAAAGGAATTTCCTGGAAATGGTTTACATAAAAAATGAACCCAATAGTATGAATAAACGATCTGATATTTCCAACCTAAGTGTCATTTACAATTATCTGTTGAAACTTGATTCTAACTGAAGTTTTGAAAGTTTTCTTAGTATTTCTTGATTTTTTCTCTCATTTATCAATTTTTGTCTTATAGATTGGTACTATTCCTTTTGTTCTGTGGACAAAACACATTGTTTCTCCCATGACATTTTGACTTTGACATATGACAGCTGACACTTCATGTCATGCATTTTCTGTCATCCACCATTTCCTTTTTCAGTCATGCTTTAACCATGTGGTAATTTGTCCTGTCAAATTTTAAATTGTTTAAACTAAGCTTCTTAAACAATATGTGCTTTTACAATTTTTAATTTTTATATATATTACTAGTAGTGTTTCATAGTGATATGATTTTGAAAAGTTCTTCAATCACAAAATGGTGATTAGTTCGCTGTCTTCACTTAACCTTACCTTAGTAAGTTCTATTAATTTGTTTAAAATCGTATTTCACAATTATGTTTTCCTTTTTTCACAGCTGTCTTGATAATGAAAATAAACATTTTCAAAAGCTCGACTAAATAAGAAAGAGTTTTTCTTTTTTCATTGGCCATTAAATTTGACTGCAACCTCAAGGAATATCCTTTCTACAAAGTTTATTTCAAATTCATATATATATATATATATATATATATATATAATATAATAATATATATATATATATATATATATATATATATATTATATATATATATATATATATAAACTTGAATGAGAAACCAATATGGAATGCCAAATAAAATAACTTCTTCAATTATTTTGGCGATTGTTACTATTTCTATTTTTGTCGAATCAAGAGTTGACTCTACTATGAAATCAATAATGGAATAGTTCCCTATCACACTATACATATGAACCTTGCCAAATGAAATAGAGTTATTTTCTTACCCTCAACTGAAGAACATACCACGTTTTTGAATGTTACTTGATTATTCTTTGTTATTACCGAGTTTAATTACGCGTTCACTGGTTGTGATATGATTAATTAGCTTCTTTGAAAAATATTAATTTCATTCATTCAGTTATTACATTATAAACACAATAACAATCATAATAACAAAAACTAACTGAATTTGTCCAGACAATCAGGTAAATAACCCCTTAGGTTGTGACAAACATTGAACCTAAAAGGTCATTTTATAATTGCGTTCAGTGTTTCCAGCGGTTGGAAATTCCTCCAGCTTCCACTTAATAGCCATTCAAATTGAAGTTGGTTTTTTCGGTATATGTATCGAGCATTTTATACTCAAGATATCAAAATCCACTCGTGAGAACGCACTGTTTCCAGGGACATCCTGTATATTGTAACAAAATCTTAGGAATCATCCTGTAAGAATATATCGCCGGGTTCAATAGCAGATTCTCATACTCCTAAAGGCTCCTTTCAAGGGACATAAACCATTGGGTTTATGGGAGCTAAACAGTCACAGTTTCCGGAAACCTCGTTATCTGGAGCGCAGGTTTGCGGTGCAAGCAGTCGAAAACAAAAAGTATCATTTTCGTAGAATTTCTACATCTGCTCCTCAACAATTTTCGGAGGATAAAGAAAAATTACAAGCGGACCAAATTGGCCCGGCAGAGAACGTATTGTGAAATGTTTCGGATTGTTTTAGTCACGCACCAAATCGAGCCTTCAAAGCATGGGAATTCAGCGGAGGAATCTAGGGTCGCAAGCCAAGAGCTGGAAATTGTATCCGATTCTTATGCAACGGGAGAATTTGTTAGGTTTCGTTGGCGAAATTAATTAGCACCTACATGAACAATTATTTGTATGTAGATTAATGGCTCATTAGGCTGCAACGGGTTTGTGACGGAGTTTTTTTCCATCGTTTCTTCCTCCAAATGAAAACCCTAAAACCCTAGTTGTACAGGATGATCACTTTCAGCAGTCAAAAGGAGAGAATAATTGTTAAAACACGAAAAGCAGATCTTGGAATTCCATAGTTTGAAGTAGTACCGCTCAAATAACGGGGGGCGCCACCTCTCGGATTATATAGATCAAGTGATAGCCCCAACCACAACTAGACTCGGATTGGTCGACGTAGTCATTACGAATTTGTTTATGATTTGGCAAATACCACCCTATTGGTTAGGTTGAAGGGTTGAATTTATTTTTATCACCAGTCAAAACTTGACTTTCGTGGGGGTTCTCACAAAAATCTTAGTAGGGGAAATTTGACATAGTAAACTCTCGCAGAAAAATAGTCAGTTGATATTTCATCATGGCCCGGGTTAAGCTGACTTATCAGAAATTGTATTCAAGTCAATAGTTCCTTTTTTGGTCGAACTAGAGAAAAGTCAAAGATTCATTTGATTCCGCATCGAGGTAAAGGCTTACGTGCGAATTAGCGTTCAACTAGTCGGTTTCAGATAGCTACCGAATTTCGTGCAACAGATACCATGGAATTCCTTGTTCTAAGTAGAATTGTTCAACGGTTGAAGTAACTGAGCTTCGTGTGATTCAATTTCATAACCTATTGATTACAGAGTGTTACTCAATTAACTCTTCCATTATTTTTCTGCATACTTTCGTCAAATTGGCTACTTTTAGTAAATACGAAGTCTACATTTACTTCGCATCAGAAGATGGAAATGCATCTTCTCTAGTTGAAACTGGATTTTACTTCACTTCGCTTCATATCTATGAAGACCTAAACAGAACGTCTCTCTGCACTGGCTGAACACTGAGTGAATACTGATTGTCGAATGTCAATCCCCTTCATGGAGATTCTCATATATTTATATGTATATATATATATATATATATATATATATATATATATATATATATATATATATATATATATATATATATATAAATTGACATTCGACAATCAGTATTCACTCAATGTTCAGCCAGTTCAATTTAAAAAATTCCCATATGTTGCACCCTTGAATGATCTCATCGATTACATATTCCCGAAATTATATAGGTATCTAGAAATGAATTCAGCTAATCGAATGCATTCATTCAACCAATCGAATCCCAATATTAGCGAATATACACTATGTTGCTAATATATCCTTCAATATACACGCTACTTGCTATAAAACAAGTGAGCATTTACCATCGTTTATACCAAATCGATCAAAATAATTCAGTCACAGTCAGATGACGTCCAAGTCACTGTCAAATTATAGAATGATATCCGACCGTCTCGGAAACACTTCCTTAGAGGAAATTCGAAAAAACGTGGAGAAACATAGTTTTTTCAAGTGTAGGTATGTTTGTAATAGCTAGATATATAATCTGGTCATATATCACTCGTGATAGATATTTTAGGTGGAGTATACCCTGATATTTCTCCGCCAATATTGTTGCAAAAATACCACTCGACCAAATTTTTTATGAAATTTGATCTCATGAATTTCTACAACAATATTGACACAAAATTGTCAAAGTATACACACCAAAATATCCATCACTTGTGATATAACTAGTGAATATAATTCACGTGTCGCATGGTACATTTCCGACTGTTGTGATTGGCTGGGATGATGAAACAACAAAGTAGAAGAGGTTATCAAATCAATGATATTTCCATTGTCACCGCCTATTGACCGTCGTCAACTGTTTCTAATGAAAATTGTAGACTGTCAGTTTGACCTGATAATATTCTTCATATTCTCTCACCAAATAGAACTCGCACAATGATTATTAATCGTTAAAACCAATGAAAATATAACTTCTGCTACGCAGTCGTTCTATTTTCATCGGTTTTAACTCGCTCCTAATAGGCGATGATGATCATTGCACTTGTTATACAGGGTGTTACCAAATAAATGCGAAAGTTTTTAGGGGGTGATTTCTTGTCGAAAATTAAAGAGGGTCTTTCATGTAAACAGAAGCTCTTAGTTCTTTCCCTAAAAAGTTACATGCTTCCAAAAAGGAGGATTTTTTTTTTATCTTGAAATTCAGAAGGGTTGAAGAAATGGCATTTTGTGGGCATTTTCTACCAATAAAAAGGCTACCAATGAATATTTTTTTAATTCTGTTGTGATCTTTTCGATTTGAAAATATGTATTGGAAAGAACGATTCATAACAAAAAATTAACTGTTGTGTTGTGTCCGTAAAAGCAATAGTTTCCAAAAAATAATTCAACATTTTGCATGAACGGACTTCTGTAAATGGATCAAAAAATCAGTAGGTGGCTGTCACGTTTTTTTGCACAACTTGTGACTTCAATCGTCTAGCTTCCAAAGGATTTCCATTGGCACGACCATAGATAAAATGCATATCGGCCATTTCAGCGTTAGTGTAATTATTCATATGGAAGATTCAAAAGACACAATTGAACTTTCAACTACCACATAGAAATCCAAGTGACTTGGTAGCCATCTACTAGATTTTTTCTATTTTGGATAGAATATTAAATTGAAGTCACAAGTTGTGCAAAAAACGTGACAGCCACCTACTAGATTTTTTCGATTCCATTTACAGAAGATCCGTTCATGCACAATGTTGTATTTTATTTTTTTATAAGGAAACTATTGTGTTCACCGGCATAACACAGGAGTCAAAAAAGTTTTGCAATGAATCGTTCTTTTCAACACAAATTCAAATTTTGTTTCGTTAAAAAGTTCTGGTAAAAATGGAATAGGGGTTCATGTTTCACCCCTTTGAAAGATCTCAACAAAATTAAAAAAATATTCATACGTGGCATTTTTATTGGTAGAATATGCCCACGGAATGCCTTCCATTTAACACTCCAGCAATTTCGAAAAAATAATATTTTTTTCTCATTTCTGGAAGCGTGTAACTTTTCAAGTGAAGGCCTTAGAGCTTTTTTTTACATGAAAGACCCCCTTTAATTGTCGACAAGTAATTGCCCCCTGAAAACTTCCGCACTCATTTGGTAACACCGTGTATTATCCCCAAACATATATGGACGTTGCAGCCACGGAACCAAAATGACCCAAATGAAAACGCATGGATAGTCTACTCGACAAGTTGAAAATGGTCTAAAATAGAGATACTGCTCTTAAAATTATGTGTGATGGCTCATTGGATCCGGAATAACGCCTAGAAAAATGTGCCAATAGCGTGTATTAGCACATAAACATTTGCATAAGTTATAAACTATTGAAGATGAAAAAAAATGGCATTTCGTTTTTTGCCAATATTTCATAAACTATCAATATTTAAGGAATTTCAAAAAAAAAGTTCTGAAAGAGGAGGAAATTTCCAATAAAAAACGCTGAGCTCCTGGAACTCTAACTCAATTATTTATACTTTTAATTTAACGCTGGAAATGGGTCTCCGAGCGACATTTTTAGGTTGCGCGCGCGGCGTCAAAAGCGAGTACGACACATTAATTAATTTAAGGTATTAATTTTTTTTTTTATTTAAAAAAATCATGGTGTATTTGGAACACTATAAATAATGTATTCCCGTTGGAAATTTTACTTAAAGTTGATTTTTCAACAAGTTAAACGATTGTTATCTAACAAAATTTTCTCGAACTTCTGTCTTAATTGTAAATGAAAAAAAATATTTGAATAATTGTCGTAAACATTTTTCGCTTCGTAGAGACTTTCTTATATACATACCTAACGAAATCACGCCATAAAAGTTGAAAAAATATTCATACTTTATAATAATTTTTGTACTTGAACAAAAACAAAAAAATCCAAGTAATGTTGAAAAAAAATGTTTTTTTCCTAATCATCATATTATTGTTTTTTTATTGATACAAGATATGAATTGATTTGCAAAAAAAATGTTTCCCGTTATTTGTTGATAAATTTTTTTTTTTTTTAATTTAAAAAAAAAATTTTTGAAACTTCGTTATATTACAAATATATGTTTTTGAAAAAAAAAATCCTCAATAACACTTTGCAATTGTTCATAATCGTTTTTTTTATATTTCTATCGTTTAAATAATTAGTTGGGAAATATTTTTTTTTCTAAAAATCATAATTGACATTCCTCTATAAAGTAACAGAAAAATATTTTTTTTCATCAACAATTCCATTGTTTATTAACTCACCAATTTGTTATAAATAAATTTTTTACTTTGTTAAATATTTTTTCTGAAATTTACAAAAACAACCATATATAACAAAGTATACAAAAAAAATTTTCAAATTTTTTATTGTACTTTGGGAAAAATTGGGAATTTTTTTTTCTATACTTTGTTTTGTAAAATTTAGAAGTTTCAGAAAACAAATCTAATGAAGTTAAAAAAATTTTTATAACAAATTGGTAAGTTAATAAACAATGGAATTTTGATAAAAAAAATTGTTTTTTTGTTACTTCATAGAGGACTGTCAATTATGATTTTCAGAAAAGAAATAATTTCCTAACTAATCATTTAAACGATAGAAATTAAAAAAACTTAAAAATTAAAAATTTTGGGGGTTTTTTTTTTAAAAAAATATTTGTAATATAATGAAGTTGTGGAAATTTTTTTTTTCAAAAATATTGAAATAATCGATTTGTTTATAAAAAAATGTATCAACAAATGGCGGGATTTTTTTTTCTGCAAATCAATTCATATCTTGTACTAATAAAAAAACGATAATATGATGATTGAGAAAAAGAAAATTTTTTTTAACAACATTATTTGGATTTTTCTGTTTTTGTTCAAGTACAAAAATTATTATAAACAAAGTATGAATATTTTTTTAACTTTCATGGCGTGATCTTGTTGAGTATGTATATTAGAAAGGCTCTACGAGCGAAAAATTTTTACGACAATTATTTAAACTTTTTTTTTCATTTCCAATTGAGACAGAAGTTCGAGAAAATTTTGTTAGTTATAAATCGTTTAACTTGTTGAAAAATTAACTTCGTGTAAAATTACTAACGGGAATGAATTATTTATAGTGTTCCAAACACACCATGATTTTTTCAAATTGAAAAAATTTTATTTAATACCTTAAATAAATTAATTAATGTGTCGTACTCGCTTTTGACGCCGCACGCGCAACCTAAAGATGTCGCTCGGAGACCCATTTTCAGCGTTGAATTAAAATTATAAATGATGGAGATAGAGTTCCGGGAGCTGGTAGTTTTCTTTTGGAAATTTTCTCCTCTTTCAGATTTTTTTTTTGAAATTTCTCAAATATTAATAGTTTATGAAATATTGGCAAACAACGAAATGCCTTTTTTTTCCTCCTCAATTGCTTATAACTATTGCAATTTTTTATGTGCTAATACACGCTTTCGGCACATTTTTCTAGGCGTTATTCCGGATCCAATGAGCTATCACACATAATTTCAAGAGCAGTATCTCTATTTTAGACCATTTTCAACTTGTCGAGTAGACTAGAAGTTTTGGAGATGGAACTTCCATAGTAAAACTATTATGATATTTTATCCCTTGATTGTGTAAATTTTCTCAAGGGTGATAAAGTTATTGGTCAGTGCTTTGGGACGTCACGGCAGTGGTCAAATTCCCCATAACTCTATGTGGAGTTTTGGGAATATACTTCAACATGGATTTTTCAATTCATTCCTCATCTTCAGCTACCTGTATTGTTTAAAAAAAATTTTTTTTTAATAAGGATTGTAAAATGTATGGATTGGCAATGAGAAATACTCACATTATAGTCAAATCTTCCAGATGGATCGTTTTTTCCTTCGGAGGGATTGAGAAGACATCTACGAAAAGAAAAAAAGTCAGGTATTTGATGATATTTGGGACTATGAAGTGTAGCGAATAGGCCCCTACTCTTCCATCGAAAATGAGTTGGCATAAGCCTATTCATAATTGGTGTATTTGGGAGTTGATACTCCTATTTTCGTAATATATGCAACGTATAGTGGAGTTTATTGGAGTAGCTTACCCGAGAAGTGTACCAAAGCGCAATGCTTAGTGCTCGTGAAAGCACTTGAAGCACTTTTCTGCTCGTAAGCACTGTGCTTTCGAGCACTTTTTTTGAAGCAGTGCTTGGCGCTTAGTGTTTCGAGCATTTTACGAAAAAGCTCAGAGCTTAGTAATCCCGGAAAGTACTGAAGTGCTCCTATTTTGTTTAATGTTTTATGAAATCAATTTCAATGTAGTATATTTCACAACTCAGATATCAGCATGAATCGGACAGATCCCATGTCATCATTTTAGTTTTCGCATGTTTCTTGTACTAACAATTTTTTTTCGATTAGTATATAGGGTGAATCACTACTAACTTGATGGTCCCTGACAGATAAACAATACACTGTGTCATATCTATTTCAGAAGAAGCCCATGTATGCCGGTGTTAGCTACAATCTGAAATAATTTCCGATTGTACAGGGAGTGTACAAAAGTATGTCAGATCAAAGTTGTGTTTGGGACCATCCCGTTAGTCGTGATTTACCCTGTACAAAGATTTATGTTATTTACAGGAATATGTCGCGAAAATATATTCCGTCTAGACAACCCAGACGATATTGCAGGAATTAATAAAATGATATATGATGATTTGGACAAAACAGATGCGTCGGAACAAATTGACGAGGAACCAAGAATCTGGTCAATTTTAAGTGAAGTATCTATCAGATACAGCGCGGCTATATTTGTCAGTTATTTGACGCGACTATAGGAGTGTTAAGTCATCGCTGACAATGATAAAATTATTTTTTCTTGAATTATCTGGTTTCAAAAAGCTTATCGAGCAAAGTGATCATGAAAGTGTGTACCAATTAATTTGATTGGGCAGTGATTGGTTGGTAAGTGAGAACTTGAAGTATTTAATTTCTACAAAGTGTTCATGAAAGTAGGTTCCAATTAATTCCATTGGTAAATGATTGGTCGTTAAGTAACAACTTGTCGAAGTAATAATTTCATTAATATTCGCGCGACAAGTTCTTGAAACCAAATAATTCAACAAAAAAAATCAAATCATTGTCAGCGATGACTCAAACTTATTTTATACGTTTTAGTACACGTCTTAGATGAAATCTTGCCTCTAAAAAGGTTTTTTATTAGTTATTTAATTTTTTGATTTTCAGTTAGTTCGCCTTAATCTGTTCATTTCAAGTAGAGCATCGTTATTACAAAACATCTTTCCCGTAAGTTTTGAGCTGAAAGAAATCTTGATCTCCGACCAAAAAAAAAACTCCCACACACCAATATGAATAGAATCTGACCATAATCACAAAACTCGTCCGACATGCTGAAGTTGCCATCTTGTATTAATAGATTACGTCACAAAATTCATGATCTCCAAACCTGAGAACCCCCACATACCAATTTTGAATAAAATATGACCATATTCAGAGAACTGGTCCTCCATTTCAGGGCCACCATCTTGAATTATTGAATTTTTACGGAAAATTCAAAATCTCCGACGGCGAAATCCGCCGCATACCAATTTTTAATCGAATCGGACCATAATCACAAGCCGCCATCCTGAATTTATAAATTTGGACAAAAATTTCATATTATTCGACCCCGAAAACCCCCACACACCCATTTTGAATCGAATCGGACCATAATCTCAAAACTCGTCCGCCATCTTTGAGCCGCCATTTCGCATTTATTCATTTTTACAAAAAATTAATGATCTCCAATTCCAAAAAATCCGCACATACCAATTTTGAATCGAATCGGACTATAATCACGAAACTCGTCCACCATTTCGAAGCCGCCATCTTAAATTTATGAATTTTGACAAAAAATTCATGATTTTTTATCCCGAAAATACCCACATAAGAATTTTGAATCGAATTGGTCCATAATCACAAAATTCGTCCACCATTTCAAACTAATGAATATTGACAAAAAAATCTCAATCTCTGATCCCAAAAACCCCCACATACCAACTTTGACTTGAATCGGACTCAAATCACAAAACTCGTCCTCCATTTTGGAGGCGCCATCCCAAATTCATGAAATTTGACATGAAGCGCATGAACTCCGATCCCAAAAACTTCCCCATACAAATTTTGAATCAAATCGGACCCTAATTACAAATCTTCCCCACCATCTTGGAGCCGCCATTTTGTTTTTTTCTCCAACAAAAATCCCACAATGCATTGTCACTGGAATAATGAACAGATTCTGAATTTCAAATTGATATGACAAGTAGAAGTCGGTCAAATTTTCCTTTCAAGATATGACCCCAACTAACGAACCAACTGACAAGTGAAACTAAATGAAAGCATGTAATAACATACCTAATGAAAAAAAAAATTGGAGTCGAACTTTCACTCAAATGCACTGGAAAGTAACAAATAATTGCTTTAGATGTGTGACGTAGGTGATTCCGTGAGTTATAGATTCGAAAGCTTGCCACCCAGCTTTTGAATCTATAACTCACGGAATAACCCACGTCACACATCTCAAGCGATTATTTTTGACTTTTTAGTGCATTTAAATAAGAGCTCGTCTGTAAAAAAAAATATTTATTATTTTATTTTGTGCTATTCAGTACATAAGTACGTCTTAATCTATGCATTTTTGCAAAAGCATCATTATTATAGAGCCTTCTTTCCCTGTGAGTTCTGAGGAATCTAGTCCTTCAATGATGGAACCATCTGGAGATCAACTCATCCGTCGTCTTACAGTTGCCATCTTCAATTCACGAATTTCAACTAAACTCAATAATTTTCGACTAAATTAATTAATTATCTCCGACCCCAAAAACCCTGGAATACCAATTTTGAGTAGAATCGGACCATAAACCCAAATCACGTCCGCCATCTTGAAGCGCCATTCTGTTTTTTTTTCCAACAAAAATTCCATGAGCCGCCATTCCAATAAGATAAATTTTGCCAAAAAATTCATAATCCTCGACTCCGAAACACCCCCATACAAATTTTGAATAGCATCGGACCATAATCACAAAACTGTTCCGCTATTTTGGAGCCGCCACCTTGAGTTTATCAATTTTGACAAAGAATTTATGATTTCCGACCACGAAAACCCCCACACACCAACTTTGAATCGGATCAGACCATTACTACAAAACTTGTCCACCATCGTGGAGCCGCTATCCTGTATTTTTGAATTTTGAGAAAAAATGTACAATCTTCGTCCCCGAAAATCTCCACATACCAATTTTGAATCGAATCGTACATGATCACAAAACTTGTTCGTCATCTTGGAGCCTCCATCTTGAATTTATGGATTTTGACAGAAAATTCATAACTTCGACCCCGAAAACCCCACAGACCAATTTTGAATCGACAGACCATAATAATAAAACTCGTCCGCCATCTTGGAGCCCAATCTCAAATTTAGGAATTTCGAAAAAAAAAACATAATCTTTGACTTCGAAAACCCCCATATCGGATGGAACATAATCACAAAACTCGCCCTCCATCTTGGGGCCGCCACTCCGAGTTTATGAATTTCGACATGGAATTCCTAATCTCCGACCATGACTACCTCCGCCTAATGATTTTGAATCAAATTGGACCATGATCACAAAACTGGTAATTTAATTTTTTTCTTTAACAAAAATTCCTTGATGCCTTGTCACCGGTTTTATGAACACCTGCAAAATTTCAAATTATTCGGAAGACTAAAAATCGGTCAAAATTCACTTGCAAGATTTTACACTAACGAACGAACGAACTGACAAGTGAAACTATATTAAAGCTTGTGGGCATTCTCACATGTGTTGTATGTTTCTGGTTCGAAGAATCACATTTTCAATGTTCAAATTAATGGAAATTTACTGATTTTAGTCTAATTCAACTTAGTTTGAACTTGTTTGGCCAACAGCTAGACAGCCGTGGTGAGACAGCGTGCTGTCGAGTTTCACGTTGTGTGAATTTGGAATTCTATTATGGAAACATATTTAGAAGCAGAGTGGCTTGCTTAGTTGAGAGAAATATCGGGAGGAACTAGATAGTGGATTTCAATTTCATTGCAAATTTGGTGGAATAGGATAATCATCATCATTCCCCTACTATGTGACCTACCAGAAATACATAAAATGGTACACCCATTCTTTCAGTAGCTTCATAAACAGGCACACCGGTATCTCTCCTGTCATCTTTCATATCAAATTCAATTCAAGAAATAACGAATTGTAATTCAGAATTTTCAGTTAACAACTCCTGGGACCTCGTTAACAAAACTAGGGATATCACTCTCGAGAAGAACCCCCTCAATATATCTTTTGACATTTGTTATTTGAAACCCTTTATAGACAAAGGAGATACTATTCTATTGGTGGATTTCCCATTGACAGATGCAAACCTGGAAACCACAACCAAAGCAAGTAGAATTTTCATAGTTAAACTTTGTTTATTACAAAACTTCGTTCTTTTCGAAAATTCTCTTCACAAAGAACCCAAGAGTTCATATATTTCACCTCTTTCGCCAATCTGTTCATGCATGATTTGGAAAAAAATTATATTATTTCTTCGAATAACCCTGAAATATAACATTGGTTCACATATTCTGATGATTGCCCAGTTCTCATTGAAAGCTAAGGAGAAACTGCTTACCAAATTTTGAATAAAATAAGCCATTCACACCCCAACTTTGAATTCACCCTCGAAATAGAAAAAAACAGCCAACTCAAGACTTGACACTCACCAGAGTTGACAAAAAATTGGATTTCAGTATATACAGAAAACCAACCCAAATTGATCATGTTATTCCATATTTTTCTATCCACCTTCGTCAACATGAAAGAGGCTGCTTTGTGATGGATCTCACTTCAACCAGGAATTCACTACCTATGGAAAGTCCTATTACGCAATGATTTTCATGAATCCTGGGTAAACAAATGTCTTCCCACCATGACTAAATGACCTCATTGACAAGAAGCATTCGCGGAAAACAAGCAATCAATGATGAAGCGGCACTTTCAGTTCAGATGAAATCACCGCCAAGAAATTGATGATATAATCTTATATTGAGAATTTATGTTAACCTATGACCTGGCATATTTAGACATCAAAGGAACAGTAAACAAACTTTTTCATATAAAAGGACCGAAAATAGCAAGAGAGAGATCATTCTTATTCCAGTTTCAATTCGAGTCGTAGTTAGTATAGTGTATTCTGCAAGTGCCTTGGCAACCCCCATTTAATGTCACAGTGAAAGTTATGCTCGAAAAATGTGTAGTCAACAAAAGTCGAGTGAATAGTATTCCGCTTCGAAGATGAAATAGTCAGAGAAACCCATATATAGAAATTTAGCTAAACAACTCTAAGGAAGTACTGAACCGTGAGTCGTTTACAGATAGCAAACGAAACAGTGATCATGTATCAAAAACCCGAGAAAAGGCGCGGATAATTGAGTGAACCACTTTTAACCCAAATACGGAGTAGAAATAACAAACTAGGACACAAATTCATCTCTTGCAAACGATATGCTCTGCTACCGCATAATTGGTTATTGAAAAGATTATTCAATTGAGTGTTAACATGGTGTATATGTAATTCGACTGAATGATTCAAAGTATATGTATTTGGAAGTAAACAGTTAGTTGTATTGGGAATATGTCTTTGGCGATTATGGCCAAATTGATATGAGGGTGTAAACAAGAACATGTTTCATGCTAGCTTAATGTACTCATTGAGCTTTGTGGCATTCACCATTATCAATTGTAATGAACCTTATATATTTCACTGAAGTGTTTATATATATATGTGACTCTTTGGAGTAACCTAAGGTGTATGCTCAGAACTGGGGAGACCTCACCTACCGCCGTTTTATTATCTCCCCTTCTGTGACTCCACGATAGTCTTAGCCGCTCAAGACTATTGAACGAACGCAGAATTATATCATCAAAACAGGTGAAATTGTGAGTTGCTACTCTGCTTCTATAGGTCTATCGGTATCTTAGGGGAACTGAGGTAATTAGTAGTAGTGGGAAAAGAGGGTGAGCATCACAGCTTCCATCTGTTACATTTACTTTTTATTGAAATTTCCACTTCCCAAACAAAATAACAGAAAAGAACTCAACATAATAAAACGAATAGCTCACAATAATGGATATAGTCATACAATGATTGAAGAACTCATGAACAAAATTAAACTCAAACAAATTCAAAAACAAATCTACCCCGATATATCAAATGAAAAAAAAAAATTTTCTATTCCTTTCAATAATAACAACATACCTACAAAAATAGCTAGGGTGTTCACAGAACAACTAACCAATTCAAAAAATTCCTATAAAATTACTAATTAACTAGGCCAAACTTAAATAAACTCTAAAGAATAAAATCGATAATTAAACAAGAGTGATATTTATAAATTGCCCTGTTACAATTGCCAAGCCACTTATGGTGGAAGCACATTGAGACCTCTCAAAACAAGAATCAAAGAATATACCAATAGACTCAATGATTCAACTTTCGGTTTTCACTCGAAATATAATAATCACTCCTTCAATCTAGAAACCAGTAGAATAATTTCACATGATTTGAACTCTAGGTATAATACCTAATTAAACTTTCAGAAAGATCAAGAAATAAATGGAGAATGCTCAATTAACAGATTTTGTCTCAACACTAAAGTCAACTTGAATGGAAATTTCGAACCATAACATCACATATTGAGTCAGTCCACTCGTGGGGTGTTTGGGCAAAGAATAGCACATCAACCACATCCGTTAGCCGTGAGAGGCGAATGGGTATGACAATCTTTCACACCTCCTTTTCTTCTCTTTCTTCACCTATCTTCTCGAAGATAGCCACTGGTGTTGATTATATTCTCGAATGGATCAAGATACTTCTGCATCTATGGTTGTAACTCCTTTCTTTCTTCTGGTTGGAATTCCTCAGTACCCTTCATGTGGGATAAGGGCTCTGAGTAGTTTCATCCACTACCTCTTCACTTTATTTTATTTCCTCTTTTAACTTCAGGTTCGCATCGAAATGCCTTGAATGGATTGAGGGTTTCATGAAAACCATCTACCTCTCGCCATTTCCAACTTCTCTAGAATACTTTCAAGCCAACCTTATATGGAATCAGTAGTTTGGAATTATTTTTATCATTTTTCTAAAACACTCCATTTCTTCTTCTAACTTCAGGCTCACATCGAAATCAAGCTTTCATGAAGAGATCATCTTCTTCTCACTATTTTCAACTTCTCAGGAAAAGTCTTCTCAAGCCAACTTTATGTAGAATATGGAAAGCCTCTTCACCAGTTTATTGAAAATAATCGACTTTGTCGAACCAATCTTATATAACACTAGGAGCTTGAAAGTCCTTTCACCAGTTTATTATCATAACGGAATCGATCAAGCCAAACTTATATAACTCAAGGAGATTGGAAGACCTTCCACCAGTTCATTATTATTATTGATTAATTCTTCTCTCCAGCAGTTCTCTCCACTTCCGCGCCACCAACCCAAGCTTTGCAGTTGACAACATCGCATCGGTCAGGAGGATTTTTTTCCAAACATCTTATGGTTCTCCTATTCTACCAAATTCGCAACAAAACTTGAAATGTACAAGAGTCTCGATATTTCTCTGAACCATATAAGCCACTCTGCTTCTATATATTTTTTTAAATATAATTAAAAAAATTTAATGACGTAATAATCATAAATTTGTGAATCTGACAACATCGCACACAACGTGACACTTGCCTTACGCTGTCTCACCACTGCTGTCTAGCCGTTCACCAAAACAATTTTTGAAAGTTCAAACAAACTTGAATTAGACTAAAGTTAGTAAATTTTTAATAATTTGAACATTATGAATGTGATTTTTAGAACAAGAAACATACAACACATGTGAGAATGCTGACAAGCTTCACTCCAATCAAGATGATTTTTCATTCAAATGATAGGTACTGAACAATTTTTCATATTTGTGCATCAAAATTATATCATATACATTTTAGATGAGCACTGAAGATGGCCGTGGCCGGAAGCGCTTTGCTTAAATATACAAAAATTTTACACGAAATACAAAACAATAATTCAAAAAAAAATACTCATCGATTGATTCGAAAATAAAATATTATAATATAATAATAAATATTATAATATAATATAATATTTTTCATATACAGTTAGCTAAGGCATTATTCAAATTGCTGCCTTTTCGACTACTTTTGAACGACCATGTATAATAAGTCTACAATTTATATCACAAAATATTTTGATAGGAAATTGTATTCTATTACCCTAAGTTCTTCTATAGAACTATTAGCCACAGTATCGGGTTTCCACTCGCCATATGGTTTTGAATGAAGTGAATTCTCCTTTGAATTACCGATAATGTACAGACATTCAGCAGGATGAGTTAGACTAAGAAAAGTAGCCTCCAAATCAAAATTTTGAGAAAGTTCCGGAGTTTTTCATATGAGTTACTTGAAGTATCTTAAAACGAATAATGAAAGTAATTCTTTTTCCAACCTCCAAGGAGGGATAAAAAAAAAACATAGTTTGTTTTAAGATTGTGCAAAAGTGCTGAGATCTAGAAAAAATTATTTCGAATAAAAGTTGTAGAGTATAATTTTACATCAAAATGGCGGAATGTTTTCCAACATTCTTCTTTGCCTCATTCATCTTTATGAGTTCTTAATTGGGACTGGAATAAAAAATCAAATAACTATCTGAATAAAAATGCAAATTTTCAATTTCAGATTTTTTCTTTTGAGTTAGGGCCTTTTCAGAATATCTATCAGATGTAGTTCAATGTCCAGCGTGGCTTTAGCCGGGGAAGTAGTTGTTTTCTGTTAGACATTCACAAAAAATAACTTCATTTTAATCGTGGATTTTTCAATTCACAGAAAAAATCTTTCTATCAATATTCAATTGAGAATGTTTTCCTTTTCAACATGAATACCCCACAAGAGGTTATCTTGACGATGGAAGATAGTGACTAAAGTTTATCTTTCAGTCGCAGATGATTCCACATCTGATTTGATGAACATCCTGTTTATATTTTCAACAAATCAATCTCTGCGACAATTATCAAAGTTTCGACTATTAAGAAAAAGTTATCAGAGAATTATTTTAAATAATCCAATAATCAATTTCCCAACTTTTCTTGCAAAAATCAATGCATATTTGAAAAAAATTGGAGAAAATGATAAAAAAATACAACTGTTTCATATAACGTACATGTACAGAAAGCAGTGAACAAAATAAGGAAAAATATGAGTCCATAATATTTACCTTCTTCAAATTAACGACGATTCACTAATAATCATAATTTAAATGAAACACACGTGTCCAAAGAATTCAATTTTTTTTACAACTTCCCAACACCGCATAGCATCATCCACATAGTGTCGCATGCGCGTTCTGCAGACTACCCGGTTGTAAAAGCATAATATGCCATTGCATCATATTACTATTTTCCAATTGTGCGATCATTTGTTTCATCCGATAATGATAATACTTTCCAAGTTTGAGACATTGAAGAGGTCCGCGCGGTGTTGCCAAATTGAAAACCGTGGCTAAACTCATCCTTTAGCTTCTGGCTTCTGTAACTCTGTTAATTTGGATAATAGCAAAAAAAAGTCAGAATACCATTTTGATGTGAAATTTTATACTGTACAACTTTTATCCAAGATATGTTCTTCTAGATCTCACCACTTTTAAACAGCCGTAAAAAAACTTTGTTTTTTTTTCATCCCTCCTTGGTTGGAAAAAAATACCTTTTATTATTCGTTTTAAGATACTTCAACAAAGTAATTTATGGAAGAAAAAGCCATATGAAGGGGATACGATATAAAATGAAACGCATAAAGCACACACAAAGTCGTCTTCACAAAAGGTTCAATATAAATTGAAACAATTGGTAGACCGACAGGCGAATAACAATTACTTTCCTAGCAAATACCACGTAGAACGTTGAATGATATTCACCTGATAATCCATGCAAACGTCCATATAAATGGATATTGTTCGCAAATGTTTCTTTCTGATGAGCTCGATTATGTTTAAATTCATGTCGTGTCCGCCTAACAATCCGCATACCGGTTTCAGGTTTTTTTGGTCCTCATCAGTACGGAGTCACTAGGAAAGTGGCTTTTTCTTTCATTAAAATATGCCAGTCGGGTATTTTGAGCCACTCCTACTGAGAAGGAATATTTTATTTAGAATCCTATCGAGGTAGGAGAATTGTATGTAGTGTTTCTTTCTGTCACTAGGTGTCGCCGGTCAAAAGTTATCTTTTCCGATGCACCTAGAGATGTTTTAAGCTCGATGATGATTTCATTTATGTTGTGTCTCGCTTCGGCCAGAGCTCTCTGGATCTCTGGCCGGTGACTACTCCGTACTGATGAGGGCCAAAAAAGCCTGAAACCGGTATGCGGATTGTTAGGCGGATACGACATGAATTTAAACATAATCGAGCTCATCAGAAAGAAACATTTGCGAATAATATCCATTTATATGGAAGTTCGCATGGATTGTCAGGTGAATATCATTCAACGTTCCGCGTGGTATTTGCTAGGAAAGTAGTTGTTTTTCTCCTGTCGGTCTACCAATTGTTTCAATTTATATTGAACCTTTTGTGAAGAGGACTTTGTGTGTGCTTCATGCATTTCATTTCATAAAGTAATTTATATAAAAAATTTGGGAACTTTCTCAAAAATTTTATTTGAAGGCTGATTTTCTTGGTCTAGAATGGACAGTGTAGCTTCTCAATCAATTTCGTGGACACTTTTACTATTGCAATATCGAAAAAAATATTGTTATTACTCATAACCTTGTGATCATGTACTGTTGAACATAGGAAATTGGATTGACGTGTTATTCATGACCGCTATCGATTGCAACAACCGGCAATATGGAGACAAGTGATCAGTCGGAGGAGAGAGGAAACCGAGAGAGCGGACAGCTCACTTAGGACCACTTTTATAGGTTTCAGTTAACCTCTGGTTGAGTTAACTAGTGGTAAGAATAGAGATGATGCTCGTTTTATGATCGGCTGAAGGCACATTCTAACCACTAGTAAACTCAGAGTGGAACCTATGAAAGTGGGCCTCACCAAAAAAAAGAATACCCATTGCTGGAAGTCGATTGTGCACAAAGAGAGTGAACATTATCTGAGTAGGAGAGTCTATCCCCCATAAGCCAATGGTGACACCAATAGAAAGAGATGAAATATCATTTGTGAGTCATAGTGACGTATATGGCCATGTCATGGTGGCCACCATTCTCTCTGGACAGTGGCGGACTAGCGTATTCCGCACTCTGGTATCTGTGAGTTTCAGGCTCTTGAATGTATATGGGACCACTCTGTATATAACGTGGTCCACCTGTACTCATGTCCATGTACGTCACTATGACGCGTTAATGCTACAAAATTCTGATTGGCTAAAGCTTATTAGTAACTCCTACTCAGATAACGTTTACCCTCTTTGGATTGCGCATCGTTCTGAGTTGTCACTAAAATGTATGGAATGAGACGCCATTCTGATATGGAAATTCCATATTTTGACGTGACACTTGACACTTCCACAACAATTCAATTCATTATTCTCGGTTTTCTTATTGTGGTGTAATTGAGAATTTTATAATTATTATGGCCTGTTTCGTGAGGAAGTGTGAAAATATAAGAAGATTTTCACTTCCTGAAAGCCCCAAATAACTGCAGGGTATTGCATATTCACAGCTGCTTATTATCTGTTGCAATCATAGTACACAAAAATGTAGAAATGAAAGGATATGCTCTTTTTGTAGGGATAATCATGATAGAAAAAACTGCAGTAAAATTTCTAGTAATCAAAAATGTCATAACTGTTGTTTGTCAGATGCAAAATATAAAAAAAATCATCTAACCAATCATATGGCAATTGAAAAGGAACTATATGAAACATACAAATTTCTTCAAAGGCTATATTTTTCCAATAACAATTTCAGTACTTGAAATTGATTGGAATATAGAAGTTGAAGAATTTCAGTCAATTTCGAATTTTTCTTCAAAAGATGATAATTCATTGAAAATTATGTATGCCAGGTCGATAAAGAATAAATTTGATGAAGTTGGAATAATAATAATGAATAAATTTAGGGCAAATCTTGTAGTAATCTCAGAAACATGGGTATCCAAGGAAGAGCAATGTTATTATAATATTGAAAATAACAAATCAATTCACTCATCTAGAAAAAAAAAAGGTGGTATAGGGATTTTTATCGAAAAAAAATAGAATTTGAGATTTTTCAGAAAGAAGAAGTCTTATGTCATATTCCCTTATACAAGTTGAATCATTCAATTTTATAATTCGTGGTATATTCCACCCTCCTTACTATAATAATAATGATTTTTCAAGATTTTAGATATAAAATTCCAAAAGATAAATGAATTAAAAACTGACAGTTTTATTCTTGGGGCTATGAATGTTTACATTCCCAATAACAATAGAAGTGATGTGAATAGACTTCATGATTTATATGTTGCTAATAATTTCAAATTGTGTAACATTAATATCTCCACCAGAGATATGAATAACTCTAGTACACGAATTGATCATGTTCTAACAAACTATTCCAGACTCAAACAATTATCAATTTTAAATACAGCACTGAGTGACCATTAGTTTCAAATAGCATTAAGGATGATATTCAGTGTGAGAAAAAAGAATGGAATATAGAAAAGTTTTCACCAATTACAATGTCAAAAGTATTGAAAATGATCTTTTTACTTTAGATACTAATATTTTTCTAAATAATAATATTGAAACTATGGAAAACTTTTTCAAATTTTCAATAAGCACTGTTTCAAAAGAAAACATTTGAATTTTTTATAATAATATACCATTGTTTAATGCAGAAATTTCCACATCAATCAGAGATAAATTTCATAACAAGAAGAAGAAAAATCCCTCTAATGTATACTTTTTAGAATCCTATGATTATTATAATGAACTTGTGAGAACAACTTCAGAAAAACTAAATTGAAACATTATGAGAAAGAATTCAATAACAAGCTGACCCCAAAATCTATGTGGAAATCGATAAATTGAGTTTTTACAATAAAAATCAACAAACCTCGCATATTCACTGTATTTCGAACAGCAAGAAAATTGAAGAAAAAACAGAAATATGAGAACATTTCAATGAACATTTTGTAACAATCGCAAAAAAATATCTGGTAAAATTACTAATATTGAAGATGGTTCTTTATATAAATGTAGTTCTGTATCTTCTATGTTTCTGGATTCAACAACTAGCCAAGAAATTGAAGGAATCATCAGTAACTCAGATTCTAGAAAATTTTATTTGATAATTTGAATGTATATATTGTAGAAAAGGTTCCATCAGAATTATCACCCATTCTCAGTATACCAATGAATAAATCTCTTGAGAGTGGAAAACTACCGGAAAATATAAAATTGGCCCAAGTTATATCTTCAAAAATGGTAAAAAATATGATCCCAATAATTATAGACCAATATCAATCCCCAACGTTTTTTCTACATTTTTTCAAAAAGCTATTTACAGCAGATCAGAAGAATATTTGGATTCAAAAAATTTTCTATATGGCTTTCGTAAACACAGTGATACAGAGTCTGCAGTATCAGATGTCATAACAGATATCCAATTACAATTAGATAAAAATAGAAATGTGGACTTCTTTTAATGGATCTACGTAGAGCTTTCGACACTGTTGATCATGGAAAATTTATTGAAAAAATTACATGTAATAGGAATTCGTGGAGTGGTTCATAACTGGTTTGGAAATTATTTATATAGTAGGGAACAATATGTTAATCTTGGAGATTATAGACCTTTGAGAGATATATCTTGTGGGGTACCTCAAGGATCTATATTAGGACCATTAAACGCCCTACACACGTAACGATTTATCGTACTGCACGTTGAACTACAGGTCGTAAAGAAAATCATACGGCTTGCAGTACACTCATTTTCTGTACACACGATGCAACACATCGTACTGCAGCAATTCAGATTATTGCAGTTGCGGTGTAGAAGCCAGTGAACAGTGGAATTTCTTCAAGAATATTTTTCATATTGTCTATTTTCTTTTTCATTATTTCGTTCGCCCCTTCTGAAAATAATTCCTCAAATTTATTAAATAAAATATCTTAACTGGACTTTATCCATATTTTATTTGCGTAATCTTTTGATTTCACATCCCATATGCAGCTATTTTCTCTATATAATCCAATAAAATGTTCCCAGAATGTTTAGTTTTTGATATTCATAATCACAATATCTCAATAACTGCGGCTTACCACGACCTAGATATAATAATGATGTTTATTCACTACAGATACGAAAAAAGTTCGAATAGATTCACATTAAATGCGACTAAACAAAAGATCACAAAATGTTGTTGATGGCAACTTGTGCTTGATGACAATCATACCCATTGTTTTTTTTATGTAAGGAACGCACGAGTAAATTACCACGAAAGTTTATCTAGTGAATGTTGTCTGTGGTAAATTTCAGCTCGTGCGTTTCAGGGTACATAATTATCAACTAGGATACACTTAATACGAGTTAATAAGGAAAGTTAAAGAAAGATAATCAATATTCATAGAAAAATATCAATCAGGTGAGATAATATTTCAAAATTGCTAGGATTTTCAGATGTAATAGATATTTTTCGGATCAATCATTCGGTTAGTATAAAGCCTGTTTTTGCTCAATAGCAATTTCTCTACTTCATTTCTGAACATCTTTTTGGAGCTTATCTTTCTTATTTCATAGGGAACCATGTTATATACTCGTGGTCCTAGGAAGGAGAAACATCTTTGGGTGAGTGATTTTCTCATTACTGGTATTTGAAAAGAGCTTTTCCTATATCGTGTAGGATATGCATGATCAATCGGGTTTTTGTCTGTGCAGTATTCTTGATGAACAATAATCGTATTACAGAACAGTAAATTTTTTTTGTACATGATTTCCAAGATTCATTTTTGGACTGTTTCTGATTGTTTGATACAACTATTATACGCACTTCCCCAGGCTATGATGCCATATCTCAAAAGAGATTCTATGAACGCGTATTACATTACCTGAAGTTGTTTGATACTCATTATTTGCCTACCTTGTTTGAATTTTGAGAGACACCTCCTCACTTTCCTCACGAGTGTGGTGATATGTATATCCCACTTCAGATTACTATCTAGTATCACACCTTAGTATTTCATTTTGTTCACAAGTTCGATTTCCATATGATCATATATCCGGATCGAGGGAAACTTTTCGTTGATATCCTATATGTGAAATGGTAGTATTTATTTTCTCCAAGTTCACAGTTGGTAGTTTATAAGTGAACCATTCGAAAATCAGTTTGATATCTTTCTTTACTTGCTCGTGAACAGTGTAGAAGTTAATCTCCTATAAAGAGAATTGCTGTGTCATCAGCAAATGATACTATCTGACCTGTGAAGTTTTGCCGGAATAAGTTTGAAATACACAAAAGTCTCCTCCCCTCTTTTTATTTTTGGAACGATTATACACAAACAAGTGAAATTTGGAAACTGAATATCAAAGGTTGTAAACTTCCCTACTAGTGATGATAGATGACGAAATCGTCAAAGATGACGTCACAAGGGCATTGTGACCAATAATTTTAAATGGAACCCTACGGCAAGCGACACCTCTTTTAAGAGGTATCGGAAAAACCTTCTCAATGATACTAATTTTGTTTGTGTTTATGCCAGTTTTAATGGCTCATTAGTAAACATTAAAATTTAAATTCCATTCAGTATGATATTAATTACAGATTTAAGAATCGGTATCTACTTGAAGAAATTGCTCGAAGTGACCTCCATTCACTTTCTGACAGTAAAATATCCTATTTTTAAACTATTCTCGTACTTTTGCAAATGTGTCTGCGGAACCAGCCTCACATTCTGCAACAATACGTTGTTTCAAAACGTCAATATTGTCAGGTTCAATGGCGTAAACCTTTGATTCAAGGTACCCCCTACAGAAAAAAATCCGAAGGTGTGAGGTCTGGTGATCGAGCTGGCCATACCGTTGAACCTCGTCGTCCAATCCATCTACCACGATACTCCTCATCCGAATACCGTCTTACTGCACCATAATAGTGTGGAGGAGCACCATCCTGTTGAAATGTTATTTCCAAATTTCCGAATTAATCTGGATTATTTAAAAAAAATTCAAGGATGAACGGTTCTATTGCGTTTTGCAACAGCTCCAGATAAACCTCACCAGTTAAATTAGTATTAAAAAAAGAGGCCCAACGATGTGGTTTCCAGGATACCTGGCCAAACATTCACCTTCTGGGGAAATTGGGTAGGTATGTGTTTCACGAAACTGGTGAGGATTTGCGTCACTCCAATACCTCACATTCTGTGTATTTACATTACCATTTAGATAGAAAGTACTTTCGTCACTAAAACAAATTGTTTTGACATAGTCTGGCTGTTGGTTAATTTTAGTTTCCATATTTTCACAAAATCTGATTGTTGATGAACCATTTTTGATTTGTATGAATGAAATTTGTTTTTTTTTCAATACCCTGTGTACTGTACTTCGACTGACTTCACAAGTAGATGCAACGTGAGTTGTTGAAGAAGTAGGATTAACTATTAGTTCTGCCAGTATATCAATTTTTTCTCATCAGATATTTGTGGTCTGCCAGATCGTTTCAAACTTACGGAGAAGCTCCCTTCAATAAGTCCTCGAAACGGGGCGATCGAGAAACCTCTCATTGAAAATGCGTTCTGCTGCATGAATATTTTGTCCAGTTTCACCAAGAATTAGGATCGCTGCTACTTTATCACCTAAAGCACGTACCATTTCTCTTCTTGAAGCACTTAAACGTTCGGCTCACAACAGTTTAACAAATTATAAAGATGTACAAAAATATTAAAAGTACCAAAAGTTGCTGAAACAGTTGAACGTTCGATCAACAATACACAAATTATTAAATGTACAAAAACTTGGACAATTACAAAAATGTCGAATAAGGGAGACCAACAAAAACATCAGCTCATTCGACAACTATCCAGAGGTGGAGCTTGAATTTGGAATTTTAGTATTAACTGATTTAATTCATCACAGCTTCAAAAGCAAGTTGCCAAAACTGCCATAAACACAAACAAAATTAGTATCATTGAATAGGTTTTTTCGATACCTTTAAAAGAGGTGTCGCTTGCCGTAGGGTTCCATTCAAAATTATTGGTATTGGCATTGTGACGTCATCTTCGACAATTCCGTCAATAAGAGGGGGGGAGCGGACTTTTGAGTAGCACTGTATATATTGAACAGTATAGGTCCCAAAACCGTTCCTTGAGGGACACCATACTTTATACGTCTTTTCTGGCTGCTTATCTCTTCTATCGTTACACACTGCTTCCTGTCAGATAGGTAACTCTGAATTAACTTCAACACATTTCCCCTAAATCCTATTTTTTCTAAAGTTTGGAGAAGCTTGGAGTGCCTAGCTGTGTCGAGTGTCTCCCTTAGATCTTCGAATACACATATTGCAGCTTTGCTTCCATCCAGAGCTTTGTATATTTTTGAAGTTAGGCATGCAATTGCGTCCTGAGTAGATCAAGACTGTCTAAAACCGTACTGTCTGTCACTGAGAATCTGATATTTGTCCAGATAGTTGGTTACTTTTGTCTTAATGACCGTTTCAACGATTTTAGCAATGCATGAAAGTAATGAAATCGGTCTATAATTTGCACAGTTTAGTTTGTCTCTACCTTTTTAGAGATGTTACATTGAGGCTTCCTTTAGTTTTTGGGGCTTTTGAGGCTTAATTCAGTATTTCATTTATGATCAAACATAGGGGTTAAGTTACATATTCTGCGATTCCTTCCATTATTCTGAGTGAGATTTCATCAAGTCGAGGAGCTCAATGAGGTTTGAGATTTTCAATAATTTCACTCATTTCGTTTCCACTCGCATTTTCTAAATAGAATGAATTTTGGAGTTCGTGCTAATGAAAGTTTTCTTTATTTTCATTTATTGAATCGGCCGCTAATTTTTGTCGATATCAGTAAAAAAATCAAAAATAGTGGTTGCGATTTCCAGTTTATCTTGAATAATTTCTCTCTTTTTTTTTTAATTCATCAATTCGCTTTTCATTCTTCTTGTTCATTGACATGCATTTGCATTGTTTTTCAAATACGTGGATAGCTCTCTGTTTGATTTTTCAATATATCAGATGGAGATCTGTATACTCCTGTAATAATGAGATCTTTTTATTCATTGTTTTTTACTTGTAGCCTTACCACTGGGGATTCATGTATTTTTTTCACCATAACCCATAGTTGAATGTCTTTTACAACACACACATATATATATATATATATATATATATATATATATATATTTATATATATATATATTTATATATAATATACACATATATATTTATATATATATATATATATATATATATATATATATATATAAATATATATATATATATATATATATATATATATATATATATATATATATATATATATATATATATATATATATAATATATATATATATATATATATATATATATATATATATATTGTTATGTTATATTGATAGCTCATTATTTTCGCCCTGTATAATATATTGTTATGAAATAATAAGAGCTTTTGAATAATAATTGTTTGAAAATTGTCCCCCACGTTATTGTTATTGCCCCACAAATATTTTTTCCCTGTACATGAAATAATGATAGCTTTTAAATAATAATTGTTTAAAAATGTTCCCCATGTTATTGTTATTGCCCCACAAATATTTTTCCCCTATATATGAAATAATAATTGCCAACTAACGTTACTGTTTTCTCGCCACGTTGTTCCCAATTATTATTTCTTTTCTTTCCACGACTAATCTCAGTTGGTACGCCTTCGCCTCAGGAGCCGGTACTGGCAATAGAGCCACTGCCTGTTTTGACGTCAATCGAAATATTCTCAGTTCAGTGTTTATAAGTGAACTATTAGCATATCATTGTGGAGAATAGATCAGAAAATCATCAAAAACAATTATTCCCTTTATTCAGGAAAACTTATATCAACCTGGCCTACGATAAATAACTTATACTATGATCAATTGACAAATTTTCATAGAAAATAATGAGAAACAGTGATGGATACCTTAGACATAACCTCACTTTTTCTTTTGGGTTGGAAGAATTATTTTATAGTTCAATACCAAAATAAAATAGAGTTCTTCAGATATACGAGTTACGTTGTGAAGTGATTCAGTTTGTGATGTGCACTGAAAGTTTATACCTGGGCTGGAATTGTCGCTGATGCAATACCTGCTAATAATCTGAAATCCTGTTTCATCCACTCTAACTTACCATTTCAAAAGGAACCATCCAAAATCCACGAAATCAGCTTGGACAAGTTTCATGTGGATAACCAAAAAGGTAATCTTCCTTTATCCTTGTTTATTTTGTATAGAGATTATTCAGAAGTTGTATTGGTTTTTTATTGTTGAAAAACTATCTCCTCATTCATGAAAGTTCTAAAATTTCTTTCATTCAAATTTTTTACCTCGCTTCTCTTCAAAATTTTTTTCAATCTCCGCTTCAGCTTTGTTTTTTCATTCCCTGGATACCATTTCTGTTTTGTCCATTTTATTTGAATTTTCAAACTCACGCACTTCCTTGTCGCACTTTGATTAATTTGGTGTTATATGAGAAAACTTATGAACTAATATATTTTACATTTCTTATAAACTAAATACAATATTTGATGATAATTATTTTTGACATTTCTCAGTTCTTACTTTTCCACTATTTAAAATCTTTCATCTGACCATCCTGTTCCCTGATTGGCTATTGCCATCAAGAAGTTTGTTGTTCTTCCATTGGCTATTTTTAGTTAGATACAATTTCATATACTGTATGTTTTAAGCTTATGATTTTGTTGATCACATTCATTTCAGAATGATTTTGTAAATCTAGACTTTTTTGTTGTATTTTGAACAATTGTAGGTTGTAATCATTTTGACAATGTATGAAAATGATTGCATTATAGTATTTTCTTATTTTCACCTATCAATATTATACAGAGGCTTCATAAAGGAAATAAAATCTCAGAAAAATGTGAAACAATTTCCCAAGAACTACTAACTATTTAATATTCATTATTTTTGTGGTTTTTTAAGAAATTGTTTCTTTTTCGCCTTTAAAATATATTACTGGTCCTTCCTAACATAACAATATATATATATATATATATATATATATATATATAAAATATATATATATATATATATATATATATATATATATATATATATATATATATATTATATATATATATATAAATACCATAATTCCTATTGAACTGTCCCTCACTGTAGAATAAATCGTAACCATCTAAATTGAACATTTCCCTATCGTACAACCTGAACGTTTCAGTGAGTACAATACAATCAAAACTCAGTGATATTTGTTCCAAACGTACTTAGAAGTTCTCAAGTTTTTTTGTTAACTTATGAAAGAGCGATAATTTATTTTCTGTTTTTTCCTATATTTTTCTGCAATCCAAGCAATTATGAATTGTTTTTGTTTTAAGCATGAAGCCATCCATGACTATCCATGACTAGGACATTATTGAGTGCATTTGAACGAAATGAGTTGAATTAAAGTGAAAATAACATGCGTTTTTTTATCCCCTTGTAGTATATTATCTATGGGTGATGAAGGGGTTGGAGGTACGCTTGAGATCTGTTTTTCTTCCGCTTCCGGTAGTTCTTCCAACGTGTATCTTTTGTTGTCCAAAACCAGTTCTCCTCCTTGGTGTATTTTCCAGATTTTTTTTTGTTATGCCAGATGTGGTAATAAGTATTTATATTCTTCTCTTTCACCGGGTAAATCTTCTGAAATCGCTATGCCAGTTCCCTTTAGTTTCCTGCAGTTTCTTAGGATCCTTCTTTTCTTCAGAAGCGATATGAATTCTATTTTGATTGGCGATGTCTCCGTTCTGCCCAGAGTATGAAGATTTCATATCACTTGCTTTCAAATCCACGTCTACTGATCGCTTAACTTCGCTGAGAATGAAGTTTATATCTAATTCCCCGCTCGTTCTTCTTAATCCGAAAATGACGATATTATTTTATCTATTCCGTTTTTCGAATTTATGATTTGTTTTTTATCAAAAGAGAGGTTTTCTGTCCAAGTTCTCTAACTTTTTGGTTTTGCTCTTCTATTTTCATAAGCAGTATTTTATACAAGTGTCTTTTATAGCTCTGAGTTCGTTTTTGCTTTCATTGATCTCTTCGGGAATTTTCAATTTTCTGAATGTAGTTACATTCATATTCCTGTTTCAAAGAGCGAATTAGTTTTTTAGAATTCGGATTATCAGGTGGAGTAAAAAGCGTATAGGACTGATTGTTTGTGAGTATGCTTTTTTCAACAAGGTTCATACATACAGATTTTTCTCCTCACATCTGTTCAGTGGTAGTTTGAGGGTTAGATTTGATAATTTCCTGTTATATTTTTTTATACTCTTCTCACTTTATTTTGCTTATTTTAGGGAGCTCTGTTTCAGTAATGTTGTTACTGTAAAGGTTAACACATATATTCATATTCATTCATATAATCTCAACTGCCGCAGTCGGGACTCTACACACGTTCCAACTTGCGTTCAAACATGACCGTTGCAGAACCGTTGATACGATATTTTATGGAAGCACCGTACTGCGAACGATTCGACGACTACGTACTGCGAAGCATCCAATTGGCCTACACACGCTACGATTTATCGTTACTGCAACGGTTTTGACCGATATTGTACTACTTGCAGTACGATCAATCGTTACGTATGTAGGGCGTTTAACTCTTTCTAATTTATATAAAGTCGGCTTCAAAATCGAAATTAAGCGGATCATTTACATTATTTACGCATGATACTACATTAATTTAAAATAGGTATGACATAGATTCCATCAAAATTCATATGAAAAACGTTTTGAAAATAATTTCGCATTGACTAAATGTGCATAAGCTCACATTAAATATTGAAAAATCTACGTTTATGTTTATAACTGAAACCAAACTTACAAATGTTCGAAATCATACAATTAAATTCGGCTCTGTTGAACTCAAATATTCCACTACAATTGAATTCCTTGGACTGTATTTAGATGAAACTATTTCTTTCAGTTAACATATAGAAAATTTAAAACGTCACCTATCACTTATGGTTGAAATTTCATTCAGGATTCGAGACTATCTTCCTTTGAAATATTTGAGAAAAATTCCTTATTGTCTTTTTTGTTCAGAATAACAATACCTTATATCAGTCTGGGTATTACAAAACAGAATAATAAAATGTATATTCAGATACCAGTACCTCGAACCACCAGTAAACTCATATAAACTCAATGAATTACTCAATATCGGAAATTTATATAATTACAAAATCTGGTGTTTAATCCACTGTATAAAAAATTCTGCTAAACATCCTAACCTCACATTCACACACATTGACTATATCCATGACTATAATAGTCGTCACTGTAAAAATGTATGTACTATTCCGATAAAATCAAACTTCGGTCGTAATTCAATATTCTATCAAGGTATAACTCAATTCCTGATCACTTGAAAAAAAAAGCGTTTCAATAGCCTTTTCAAGATTAATTTGAAAAATATTGGATCTCTCGATAATTTATTCATGTTATTTTGCAAAACAAAATATGAAAAATTATAATAGGGGAAATATATAACCTATTTTATTGATGATCCCATAATTGTATTGACAAAATAATTCACACACTTGTTTAAAAATACAGGGTGTTGGGTAATATGTGTCCGATATTTCACAGGATGATCCCTCAGTTATTTATAAGGTGAAGAGTTCATATAAGCATGGGTCCACAAGGCCTTCATTTTTGATATACAGGTGATAGGCCCTCGCTGGAGAGCAGACACATAGAAGGTTTCCAACTTAGTGGTTACTTTTGTAGAACTTTATATAAAAAAGGCGGTGTTGCCATTTTCTCGAAAAAGGACTTGAACTGTGAAAAACTTTTTTTAGAGAAATACTGCATTGACAAGCACATAGAAATTTGCGGTCTCTCAGTTTGTAACAAAAATATCAGAACTGTTCTATTGACATGCTATAGGTCACCAGATGGCGAATTAGATGTATTTTTCTAAAACATCGTCTCTGTTTTAGAGTCAGTTTACAAACCAGCTATCAATATTATTTCAACTGGAGATCTCAATCTTGAATCATCCAGCAATTCACATAACAAAAATAATTTCAGTAAATTAAAGTGTTCAATTTACATTCCAAAATTTATTGGCCAACTAGAGTAACGTCACATTCATCCACCGTGATCGATCATTGCTTCACAAACATACCTCATCCACTAATATGTGTGCTTGACAATGAGATTTCCGACCATAGGTCAATCTTCATTGAATCTGGAGAAAAAAATTAGTCTAGGAACAACAGTACTTCTCAGACAAGAAAAAGCTTTAATGAGCACTCTCTCTCTCACTATTCTTTAATGCATTGAAACGAGCAGAATGGAGTGAATTATATAAATAAAATGACATAAACGAAGCATTTGACAGCATGGCAAAAATTGGGTTTCGGACGAAATCAAAATATCAAGCAGAGAACTAAAGGATCTTTTAATCTTGAAATCGCGTTTTCCGATCTTAACAGAGCAATACAAAGCCCAAAAAAAGCAACACGAACTCCTCATAAAAAATACAAAGAAATCGTATTTCCAAAACAGAATAATTAGCTCTCACGATACTTGCAAAGCCACGTGGGAAGTAGTAAATGAGTTATCTAATCGAAAAAAACAACAACAAAATATAAGGATTTTACACGATGGTCATATCATTGACAATCCCATCCAGGTAGCAAATGTTTTGAGCAGTTTTTTCGTGAACGCACCAAGTGACCTAACAAAAAAAATACCAGCTTCTCACAATCAAGTTTATGTGGCAAAAAAAACTAATAAAAACACAATTTTTTTTGAGGCCTTTTTCCGAACCTGAGCTTGTCTCTCTTCTGAAGCTCAAATTGAAAAATGAAAAATCATCAGGCTTTGATGAAATTCCAGCATTTCTTCTGAAAAAATCTATACAATATGTGATTGAACCCATTACCTCTTTAGTAAATCTTTCATTTCTGGTAGGAGAGTTTCCACAATCACTGAAGATGGGAAAAATCGTGCCACTGCACAAAAAAATGGATAGACAAGAGAGGGAATTATAAACCTGTGACAGTACCCTCAAGTATGTCGAGAATCTTCGAGATTAGTTTTTTGAACCGCCTCATGGACTTCCTGGAGAGCGAAACAATTTTGACGAACAGCCGACATGGTTTTTGCTCAAAAAGGTCTACGAACACCACTGTTTTAGCATACATTGAAAAATTCGTTGAAATGATCCACGCAGGCGAGTGTCCTGCTGGGATTTTTTGCGATCTCAGCAGGGCATTCGACTGTGCCAGTCATAGTAAACTCTTGTCAAAAATGTATCAGTATGGAATTCGTGGAAATACCAGTGATTGGGTGGCTTCTTTCCTTAGAAAATAGGCAACAATATGTCAGCCTGACATCCGTGGAGAATGGACACATAAAAAAAGTAAAATCTGAACCTACGTACTATGTCACAGGGGTACCTCAAGGATCCGTACTAGGTCCAATTTTGTTCCTGTTGTACATTAACGAAATGGATACGATAACCGATGAAGCATTTTCTACCATTTATGCAGATGACACCTCTCTATTAATTTTCAATAAAAATGACGATACCCTTATTTCCAAATGTGTACTGAATAATATCTCCGAGTGGTGCATGACAAATGAACTCTTTTTCAATATAAAAAAAAACCAATTGGTCCATTTCCACATCCGACAAAAAACATGTTCTCAAATGGAGATTCAACTGAGTGGTTCAGCTATACAGAATACGAAAACAACAAAATTTCTCGGGATAATGATAGATGAAAACCTTGATTGAAGGAGTCATTGTCAAGCCGTCATTAGTAAACTGAATTCATTGGGTTATATGCTTAGGGCCCAAAGACCAATTTTGCGGCAAGATCAGTTACTTCCTGTATATCACAGCCTGGCAGCATCAACTTTGAGATACGGTATATGTTTGTGGGGTAACCCTACGCTATCCAATGATGTATTCATCGCACAAAAAAAACTTATGAAAATAATCGCTGGAATGAAACAGAATGAAACATGTAGAACAATATTCATAGAGCTACATATTTTGATTGTAGCGTGTCTTCTGATAATGGAACTTTGCCTATAAATTTTCAACAACAAGAAATCTTTTAAAGAAATAAGAAACATTCATTCGAAAAAAACTAGACAAAAAAATAACTATTATGTGCCTTACTGTGAATATAAAATAACCTCAAACGCTCCTTCACACCTTTCTAACAGGCTTCCATGTGAAATAAAACATAAAAAATTTAACTCTCATGATTTCAAAAAGAACCTACAAGAATTTTTACTAGAAAAAAGTTTTTATTCACTGTCCGAGTTTTATACCGAATGTTCAGGTATGTTGTGTTGTTGCATTTCATTTTTTAAGCTTTAGGATTGAGTTAGGTTAAGTTACTGTCCGAGTTTTAAACCGAATGTTCAGATACATTTCATTTTTTGTGTTAAATCTTTCAAGCTCGAGGATTAAGTTAGGTTTAGTTACACAATTGACTATTCTTACACAAATTTATATTTGTCTACAAAAATAAATGAATGCTACTTACTTTACAGGGTGTTGAAAATTCATTTTTATTTTGGTTTTTCGTAAATAATTTCCCAAAGGATGTCGATATTTAGATGAAAATTGGTATTTGGGGATTTTTTAATACGAGAAATTCAAATTTGATCTCAGTTTGGCGCTTAATTGTTGGTGGCACTCTTTTGGAGAATCACAACTTTGTCGTTGTATTTATCACATTTTCCAGAAGAAAAATCAATTCTTCTATCATTTCCACGTGAAAAAGGTAAGCTTTCCAAAAGTCGCTACGAGCAACCGTTGTTGAGTTATTTTGATTCAAATTATTCGATGCATGTGTTTGTCAAAAAGTGAAACAATTTTGAAACTTTTTTTTCAATTCAACATAGAAACATTTCAAATGCTAATTTTCAAACAACGATAAACAACGGAACGCTAGATATAAATCTACATCAAAATCACAATAATGTTCAAAATGTCCACTTCTTGCCTGTATGCACGCATCCAATCTTCTTATCGTTGATTCGTCACTCTTTGGAGAATTCCTGGAGTATTTTGAATCGTTCTACAAGACTTAATTAATCGGTTACTTAATTAATCTTCATTTTGGATAGGGGTCTGGTAAATCAAGGATTTCAGGTGTCCCCACAGAAAAAAAAAACAAACTGTTGAGGTCTGTTGACCTAGGGGGCCATGATTGAGGCTCTTCCCCATCTATCGAGCGGTTGCCGAAAGTTTGATCTAAAAATTCTCGCGCTTGGATGCTAAAAGGTTCCGGGGCTCCGTCATGCATGAACCACATATCATTTCGTAGTCTAACCGGCACATCTTCCAGTAAATTGGCAATTTTTCTTCAAGAAAATGGCGATAGCTCTCCCCGTTTAATCTTCTCGGAATGAAAAATGGACCTTTAAAATAATCTCCAAGGATTCCTACACACACGTTAGGAGAGAACTGTTCTTGGAAATGTGATTCCTGTATCGCAACGGGGTTTTCCTCTGACCACAAATGATTGTTGTGAAAATTGCGTATAGCATTGCATGAGAAATTTGCTTCATCGGTAAACAGGATTTGATTTTCAAATGAAGGATTTTGAACGTCAGAAGTTGATACGTAATGGAAAGTGACGAGGAAGTAGTGCCTGAACTCTTTGAATATGGTAGGGATACAACAAATTATCGATTGAAATTTTCCATACTATAACATGATAAATGTTTAGCGTCAGTGCTATTTTTCTGGAGATTGTTTTCGGGTGTTCTCCTACCAGATTAAGAACTGCTTTCTCGGTTTCTAGGGTTCTTACCCGACAGATGATTACCTTTCTCAAAACTCCCTGTTCCCCTCAACCGAGCGTGAAATCTTGGAAACGTTTTTGGGGTAGGAGTTGTGCGGTTCGGATAACGCTTCTGATACAAACGTCTAGACCCATATGCATTTCCGTTAGCAAGTCCGTATGTAAATTATATGTTAGCTACTCTGCATTGGTAAAGTTTACCATTTTCCAATGAATAATCACAATGATAATAAGTAAAACTATTTGACTATGCGTCAAGATATTAATTTTGACATGACAGCACAAAAAACACATTGGAGTAAACTGACTAGCCTACTTGATATTTTTATTCTCAAAGAGTTCGCGAATCAATGAGAAGAAGATTGGATGCATCGATTGATTCAAATGAAAATATCTCGAAAACGGCTGCTTGTAGCGACTTTTGAAAAGCATATCTTTCTCACGTAAAAATGACAGAGAGGAATAGATTTTTCTTCTAGAAAATGTGATACATACATTCACGCAAAATTGTGACTCCCCAAAAGAGACAAAGACCTGTAGGCGGCGCCGTCTACAATTAAGGGGCAAACTTATATCAAATTTGAATTTCTCATATCAAAAAATCCCCAAATCCAATTTTTGTCCGGATATCGACATTATTTTGAGAATAATTTACGAAAAACCAAAATAAAAATAAATTTTCAACACCTCGTATATAAAAAATGGAGGCCACGCGGACCCATGCTTATATGAACTTTTCAATTTATAAATAAGTGAGGAATCGTCCTGTAAAATATCGGACACTTATTACATAACACCCTGTATATGTTAAATATTTTGTATTATTGTATCCCTAATATAAATAATTGTATTATTCCTTGGGATGAATGAAGTTGTTATTATTATTATTATATCAACGAGCACGAGATCTGGCTAAAGATATGCCATCCTCCGGAGGCATGTTGAGATAGCGGTCCCAAGTTCATAGATGTTGAGCTATCAATGATCCCTACCTCTGGTTGAAAACACCAGAAGATTCGGCAGAATTTCCGCTTGAGGGGAATGTGGGGGAATGTGCTCACTGGCGTGGACCCTGGCCGCAGAAGTAGGCCGACGTTATATATAGAAACAAAAAAATCTTGAAAACTGAATGCAATGATGGATAACGTCTGGATTATATAGCAAAACCTGTATTATGCAATGGAGTAGAATTTTCCTTTTGGAACATTACTGACAAACTACTTACCCAATATTGTATCGATCTTTCATATATAATATTGTTTCTCGCCCCCAGAATCGCTATGAAAAAATGTTGAAATGCTATAACTGATCTACAATGTTGATTATATTGAGGCAGTGTTTTTCCATATCTCAGTAAAGCATATTATGAACCATTGATAAATATATTTTTAAAATTGTTTTCGAACTGTTCATCGAATCTACGATATTGGGTCCAATTATCTACATCTAGGATTAGTTGAGCAAATATTTCACCAATATAATAATTGTTTTTTTTTTTCAATTTCAACTTTTGATGTATCGATTATATTTTCATCTCTAGACTACAAATGAATTGGCACAATGCAGATTCGGAATTGCCAATATGTGTTTCAATAGAAATAGCGTCGCGAGCCTTTGAAATATTTCCATAAAGGAAGATCTGAATATACGAAATATAGATACTTTTACGGGTTCGTTCAACTGTTTCGAGTCAATATTCAGTTATGCGTCTCATATAGACATACATGCTATCTGATTGATGGATCAACAGTCAATGATTTAAATTCGTCTTCTCGAGGGGAATATCAAACACAATTGAACATGCAGAGTTGGCCGAGTAGGTCAAAGTTCACAAAAAATAATTTCTCATAATTTTCGAAGGGGTATGTTGCCATTTTCACCTCGAAAATGATTCAATATTTTTAGCTTTGTGTCCATTGAAATCAGAATAGTATATCCACACCTGAACCAAATTCACTATGATTCATTTTCCATATGAAACGCCCTATTAAATTTTTAGCATGCTCATAAGATCCCTGAGAGTAGAAATATTCAAAACTAATTTTTTAATGTTCCCACGAAGAACTTCTTACGATTTTTTAAACTCCTTTTATGAATATCACTGCGAGTTTTTCCTGTCTCATCCCAATTCCATCCGTTTGTAAATGATTCATTTCTATTGGGTGGGACAGTGGGATTGATGAGTCCTCTACCCTCTATTGAAAAAAAGTCTTCGTCCTTGGGGATCTTAACATCAGCTGCTCTAATTGGTTGCTCCTTTATGATTGTGAACATACACTGAAAATCAAAATAATATAATCTCTACGTTAGGAAAAACAAGTGTAGTGGTATTATTTTTGCCAAAAGTTCAGAGAATTGAAGTGACAATTGTCACTTTGAACTGACAATTGTCATTTTGAAGTGACAACTGTCATTTTGAACTGACAATTGTCACTTTGAACTGACAATTGTCAATTTGAACTGACAATTGAGTTAATTGAGTTAATCAATTCAAAATCACTCATTGTGCAACTTACAAATCGAAATGTAACCATCAAGCTGAATATCGACAATCAAAGCACCAGGAAATTAATACGAATTGGCAGTTTAATCAACAGAACATATTGATGTCTGCTATAATTTTTTCAATGAAAAGGTGAATGAAGCAGTCATCGATATCCAGTATTGTTGCTCTGCTGATCAAGTGGTAGAAAAAAACCCTTACATATTGCAACTTCGGGAAACAGAACAATTATTCAGTTTCCAAGATTTGATTGACTCAATAATTCATCATTAGGAGAAGGTGTTGAGAATAATAATTGCCTCTTTGCGGAACATACTCTATATTATGGTAAAGTTCGTTGTTATAGATAAATTATGAAGAAAAGTAGAGTATTGTTTAGTAGATGGAAAATAAAGGGTTTTCTATTTGACAAAGGAAACATTACTTTCGTCATGAGATGAAGTCCCATAATTTTCAATCTAAATCACAGCAGTTGTGCGTAAATTGACTGAAAAACAATATTCCTGCAATGCAGTTGGCAATAAATATTCCTTTTGAGTAATAATTGCCACTTTGAAGTGACAATTGCACTTTGAAAAAGACAATTGTCAGTTCATAGTGACAATTGTCAGTTCGAAGTGACAAATGACAGTTCAAAGTGACAATTGTCAGTTCAAAGGGACAATTGTCACTTCAAAGTGACAAAATTCAGTTCAAAGTGACAATTGTCACTTTAAAGTGACAATTGTCAGATCAAAGCGACATTTATCATTTCAAAGTGACAATTGTCCCTTCAAAGTAACAATTGTCACTTCAAAGTGAAAATTGTCAGTTCAAAGTGGCAATTCCAAATGTTTTGTTGTTGGCCCTTCTACGCCTTCGTAAATCTGAGATAATAGGTGAATATAAAAATATCGTTTTTCACTTGTAGAAGGTAAATTGAAATAACACAAGGAGAGTCTTTATATTTCAATAGAATCTGCAGTAGAGTTTCCAGTTTTCAGATATCGAATTTTGCGATACTTTTTGACCACCCGAAGTTATAAAAATGAAACTGCTTTGAATATTCGTGTGATATGAATGTCATCCGAAAGAATCAGAGAATCCCATTTTCTTATATTAATAATCCAAAGAAATTATAATATTAATTCGATATTCTTTCATAAAAAATGTATATGCTGGTTTTCCAAAATTTGATAAAAACCTAATCTTGGAGATCAGTAAAACTCCTCATGAAAATATATTTTTTTATTATAATGAAGAAACATGATTTGATGTTTTCAAACTGAAAAATATTTCATCACAAGTGTTAATTGGTGAAGTTGAGATGTAGCTCACTTCCATAGAACATGATGGATTGATATGAATTGTTAATAATATACCTATCATTATTGTAAACGTATATTTCGTTCCTATCAGAACAGAATAGCGAATCGTATACAGGGTGATTCAAAATTCAGTATCAAGATTTCAGGGGCGTATTTTTCAGGTCAGGTCATGTGTCCGCAAACGCTTCATTACCGAACTACAGAGCGTTAAAGTTTCAAGATTTTTTTTTTTTTCTGAGGTTACTTCCGGGGTTCACATAATCCAATGTCCTTGGAAAATCTACAGGGAGATATTTTTTCAGGGGTCAAGCCCTTTGTCGCACCATAAACTTTTTTGTAGTGCGTCGCTGTGGGATTCTAACATATAAAATGAATTCTTTGTTTTGTTTATGAATTTTTTTGTCTTGCGTAATTTTCACTCATCTGCGACCGTTATCGAGAAAAAAGTTATATCATTGTTTGTAATTTGCTGAAGTTAATTACATTTTTCAACAGAACAATGAAAAAGAGAGTTAGTGGGCTTTGACTGCTATTTTCATTTTGACGTTCAGGTTTGTTTTGAAGCATGTGACAATATTTGAAAGTTGGTGGATGTCTCATCGTGTATTTGTTTAACATTAAAATGGAAAATGGAAATGGTATACGGCAGATTTCAGACTCCAAGGCACTATGCTGGCAGACCGCGACAAGTAAGAGATGAAGATATTTTAAATGTCATCGACGGAAATCCTGGTATGAGTACTGGAAAAATAGCACGGGATTTGGATCTTTCCCATTCAACTTTCTGGAGGGTTTCACACGAAAACATGCTATGCCAATGTCATACCAGCACGTCCAAGGTTTGCTTCCGCGAGATTTTCCACGGGGCTTGCAGTTCTCCCGATGGATACCGCGCAATCGTACTAGGGATCCTACATTTTTATCTCGTTTCCTTCTTACCAACGGAGCTCACTTCACACGCGACGGAGTAGTGAATTACCACAACGTTCATTGGGTAGAAAATCCACACATGATCGGACAATCACGACACCAGGAACATTTCAGCGTAAACATATGGGCAGGAATAGTAGCAGATTCTTTGATTGGTCATTTTATTTTTCCGCGAATTTTGAATGGTGCCACATATTTGAACTTCCTACAGAACGAATTGCCTGCATTAGTGGAGGACGTGCCTTCACAAGTTCTTCAACAAATGTGGTTCATACGCGATGGGGATCCCCCTCATTTTCGAGTCATCGTCCGCGATTATTTAGATACAGTGTTTCCCAGTCGGTGGATTGGCGGAGCAGGTCCAATTGCTTGGCCCCCATGGTCCCCAGATTGCAGCCCGCTGGAATTTTTTTTATAGGGACATATAAAGGGCCTAGATTATGGTGCAGAACCAGTGCTTCCCATCGAATTTCCTACTGAACGAATTATGGATGCCTTTCACACCGCGAGAATTCAAGAACGCGTACGGCAGTCTCTGAGAAGAAGAGTGGAAGGTTGTATCGCAGAAGGAGGAGGGCATTTCCAGCACCTTTTATAAAAAGTCAAGGTTCGTTAGGTTCCTTATTTTTTAGGTAATGTTTCAGGAAACTTGTAATTTAGATCCTAAACTAAATAAGTATCGTTCTTCGTTTTCGATGTTCCCTCCTTCTGTTAAACATTTTTATCGAATGTACGAATTACAAAAAAAAAATTACTTTTTTTCTCGATAACAGTCGCAGATGCGTGAAGATTACAGGAGGCAAAAACATTAATAAACAAATAATTCCTTGCATATGTTATAATCCACCAGCGGCGCACTACAAAAAAGTTCATGGGACGAACAAGGTCTTGAGCCCTGGAAAAATATCTCCCTGTAGATTCTTACAATCACTTGGAATACTGGATGATGTAAACCCCAAAACGTAAACTATATTTTGAATTTGATCTAAATATCGCAAAATCTGAAAGAGCTACGAAGAAAAAAATTTAAGCTTTTTGAAACTTTAACGCTCTTTAACGAAGCGTTTGCAAACACATGTTTATGGAAAAAAAAGTCTTATATTGACCTGAAAAATACGCCCCTGAAATCTGAATTCCGAAACACCCTGACACACAATCTAAATCCAGCAAGGGAGCGGGGAAACCTTTGTAGAAGTACATTTTGTTCCCAAAGAAAATATGTTATCTTATTGAATCACGAATGCGACGACTGAAACTGGGCCGAGAATAAAACTTTGTGGAAGTTCAGTGATCGTATTCATCATTGTTGCTTTGGATCTTTGCTCCTTATAAGGATACTTATTACCAGCGATTCTTCGAGAAACTTTTTGTGGACCGAGGATTTTCGGTAAATATATTCCATTGAAACGGTAGAAAATTATTGCATAAAACATATTATTTGTGCCACCATAAAAAAAAATCCAAACAGTCTCCTCATGGGGGTATTTTATACTTGAGATTTTTGGGAGAACTTTGCTGACCGGGGGTAACCAATGAATATATTTGATTGGAACGCTGAAATATGATGACACAAAACACATTGAGAAAATTCAAATCAGATACTTCGTAAGGGTAGTTTACACTTGCAACTTTTCGGAAAACTGCTGACCAAGGACAACAAATATTAGAAAATAAACCTTATAATAAACAATTCACTCTCATTATTAACATAACAAAATTTCATGAAAAACATGACTCCTCGTGTTACTTATGTACCATTTCACCAGTATTCTATTCAAACGGTACTTTTTCCATATACTGTACGCATTTTATTATTCTCATCTACAAAATGTTTGATGTACTACCAAAATATATGAGGGTTTTACCTCTCAACCAGTATATGCAAAAAATTAAAAAAATACTATTAGAGAAAACTTTCTATTCAGTACACGAATTTCTCACCTATAGTTTTATGTAGTACTGTAGATAAAATTGTACATTCACTATCGTAGTTTTAGGTAATTTCATTAGCTTTCACTTAAGTGTATTGTATTATATTTTAATAGTGTTTTATGCATGTATATTTATGTTAACTGCTCTAAATTTGAATTTTGTTTATTTTTTGCTGACCTGACGTGTGTGAGACAATGACATTGTGATTAACATGAATAAATTGAGTATTGAGTATAGTATTGAGACTAACCATGTCAGTTGTCAAATGCAAATAAAATTTGAATATTATGTTTTATCATGGCCATGCTCGATGAGTTAGAAATGTGTCAAGTTCAGCATACCCTAACAATAACATGAGGTGATTTTTCAAAAATATTTACGGATCGGGAGTTTTGGTAGAGCTGTTTTACTGAAACGGTAGGAGATGATTGCACATATCATATTTCTGCGCGATCCTAGGAAAAATACAAATAAGCTCCCTCATAAGGGTAGTTCATACTTCGATTTTTCGAAGAACTCTGCTGACCGGTGGTATCCAATGAGGATCTCTCAATGGAACGCTGGAATTTGATTACAAGAAACATATTCTTTATCCACCATGGAAAAATTGCTAGTGTAAACTACTCTTACAAGGTAGCTGATGTGAATTTTTCCTATAGTGGCTAGAAAAAATATATTTTGTGCCATCATATTCCAGCGTTTCAATAAAATATATTCATTGGATACCACCGGTCAGCAAAGTCCTTCGAAAAATCTCAAGTATAAACAACCCCCATGAGAGGACTGATTCTAATTTTTCATAGTGCACAAATAATATGTTTTATGCAATAATTCTCTACCGTTTCAATGGAATATATTCACCGGGTACCTTTGGTCAACAAAGTTTTAAAAAAATCGCTGATATAAACTACCCTCCATAGGGACTGATTTGATTTTTTTTTGTATATGTTTTTTGCAATCTACACCTCAGCGTTCCAATGGGATATCTTATCTGGAAATCCCCTGTCAGCAGTGTTATTGGAAGAATCACAAGTACCCCCTAAATGGGGGTGGATTAAAATTTTCTATATGGTGGCACGGAAGCATTCCTTCATAGACGTCAATTCTGCATTATGATCTTGATAATCTCATCACAAGTTGTTATATTATAATCGCTTATTACAAGACAAGAAATATAAAGTTTTAATTACACACTGTATCATCTAGTGCTATTGCTATCGTGGTCGCGTACATTCGATTTCATATAGCTTAGGTGAACATACAAAAATTTCAGAAAATTATATCGATGCTTAGAAACTTCCTTATATATTTGCCCAGTCCTTTGATGAAAATCGACATCATAGGCAAGAAACGTAAATAGAACGGAAAACATTTGATTTTGAATAAAGCATGTTTTTATCGATACCCAGAGTTTTACTTTTGATATTCAAAATGTATGAATGAAAAAAAAACTTTGATATTCTGAACTTTCCATTAGGGAATATGTTCCGATGATCTATTGAATTTTTTTGACGTATTTCACCGTTCGATTATTAAAATATTTCCCGATATCACTGAAGATACAAATGAACCTGTTCTGGCAGTAGGATATAGTGGTTCCACTTCTCAACAGTATGAAGATATCTATCATAACTTAAAATGGTTTTATGCCATCATTTACCTATTACAAGGCACGGACGAGAAATGCCGCTACTTTTCTGAATTATTTCTATTATTATATAAGGCACAAATAGAATGGGTTCACTGAAATAAAACGGTATTGACTCCTTTCTGCATACCCATTTACCTCATTTTGACTTTGGATTCATTTTAAGGTGGAGAGAAATACACGAACATCACCAAACGACAGGTTAATAGGTACCTGAGTCCAACTATCGAGTGTTCAGCCCTCTAAATTCATTTTTTTCGTGAATTACAATACCTATCATTCCTTATGGTCATTCAATGGTAAAAATAAACTCCAATATATCATACCTCATCTGAAAGCATATTCCTCATACCATTGATGTTGTATTCCACCACATTCAAAACTATTCGATACTTTCCCATTCCAAGGCTAAGGGGTTTTATCACAAATATATCACGGTCCTGATAATAGAAATAGTTGCACATTGTTCCATCTGTAATTGAAATAAAAAAATAGTTTGATACAAATGAGATCAGTCGTATTTGTTTGGAAGATATATTGGAATATTATGGTAAACATTTGGAGTGGAAAATTGAACCGTGTTGCGTTACAGATGTATAACAATCCTGGAGAATGCACTGATGCGATTTTATTCAGATTTTTTGGTGGAAAACTAGTTGTTCCATTGTAGCTATTTCACATTTTCCACACATAGATCGTGACTTGAGTTGCCATGTCCTAGATATAACTAACATATGGTTTGTTCCCTTATCTCAACACCCTTCCTGTAGGTGTGCCTCCACAATGATGCGAAGTACGCGCAAATCAATTGATATGTTCAACCAATTGTGTTATTCAATGCTTTTGAATTCAGTATGCTTTTTGACATTTGATAATATATGAGAGTGTAGAGACTTATTCTTCAACGTCAATATTATGCTTTTCAGGTTATGTTGAATTCTGAAATGTCAGATGAGCTTTAAGGAGTTGGATCAGAATACTGCAATTGTTACCTTACTTTCATCGAGAATCTTAAGTTAAAATGAAATCAATAATATCAATGACATGGTCAATCAATTATTGTTTTCAAGTTTCTGATAATTTCATCTATTTCCTACCGAATAAGTTGAAAATCAGCATTGAAGAGATCCGCGTAGAGGATAACACCGGAGGAAGTATTTGCTACAACAGTGGCACTGCCACTGAAACAAAATAATATAACTAAATAAATTTTGGGATCTCGTGTTAATGAGGACAGAAGATTCAATGATCTGGCATCATGACCATTTCTTCCATAGATTATAAACTCAACTGCGCAAAATAGCCGAATGTTCCAATTTTAAATTAAACAAAACAATAAGCGAATGAAAAATACAACCAGTCACGATTGACGAAGTTCTATCATTCGTATGTGTTGAAGAAGGAACATGTTGGAAAAAAGGTTACTCAATAAATAAAAATAATAATAATAATAATAATAAATTTATTCACCACAGGATTTTTCTTACAATAATGCATTCAATACAACAGCAATCCAACAAAGGGTAAATAAATACAAAATCCCAAAAAGGTAAACCTGCGCATGGGTAATTTGAAAATGTTTATCATCTATGTGATCCTGCTACTGTTTGTACTCCAAAATATAAATAATAATAATGGTAATAATATAATGAAATAAAAGTAAATAATAATAGTTACGACTGTTTTTTTACACAGAGACACAGACACAATTTCTATCACACACACAAACACACCCAGAAATCTGAGCCAAGGTATAAACAAGTTAGTGAGATGAGTTTTTGTAATGAATACAATTAACAAATATTTCATTCTATTTCAACTTGATATATCCCGTACGGACACCATTGGTAAGAATGAAAAAAATTGTTGTACAGCAGAAATTGCCTTTCAATGCATAGAAAATGCGTACTACGTTTCACAAAAATTTCTAGGGTCATACCAAAGTTATCATAAAAAAAATATTTTTTCTTAAAACTTTAGTACCCTGTAGTTCAAATATTGAGACCTTTGGGACAAATGTTCATATAAAGTTTTACTTTCAAAATGGACCCAAGAATGATCAAATATAATCATGTTTTCGAGAAATCTATTAGACAAGTCATTACTTCTAGAATATCAGGTGTATTGAAATGAGATTTGGTATAGGTAAATGGTATGTGAGGAGGAGATTTTTCGCATATTTTTCACTTTCCGGTCACTTCCGGTTTTACCAGAAATGGCTCCCGTTTTGAATTTTTAAATGGAACACACTGTATATTGAAACATTTTTGGATTTCTAAGACAATTGTGGATCAGCATGTGACATTTCAGAAAGTTTCTACGCCCCCCTCATTTTTGTAGAGCCACTTTTAATATTTCATATGTGGCGATGATCGGACGTAAACTAATCTGAGGACCTCAGGTGATGTCAGAAAATTACAATCGCAAAGTTTCAGTGACAAGTATAATGGATAGGAATTGCACAAGTTGAAAAAATCACATTTTCTTGTCTTACTATTATTTTTCAAATGGCGACCATTTTTTTACAATAAGCAAGTCGATCTTGGTATTCTCGTCCGTTATCCTAACTTTTGAATCTGCAATATTGTCTGGCCTATTGAAATATATTTTCGATTTTAAATAACTCTACAAGAAGTTATTTAGAGAAGTCAAATTGGGATATCTAGGCGGCCATTCAATCCACATCTTCCAATCCACCTATTGGGAAAAACTTCGTTCAAATAATATCTACCAATACGTTTGTGATGCGATGGAACTCCATCTTGTTGGTACCAAATTAATATATCTAGTACATTTGGATCAATAACATCAGAAAAAAGTATTTTCAATGTAGGCTGTAAAAAGTTCATAAAAAAATCTAGATAAACCCTCACCATTAAATCCAAAATAATAAGAGCCAATAATTTTGTTGTAAATAATACCATCCCACTTTTTTAGGATATTCACACATCCAATAGGGATTTTATCTGCTCCAATATCTACAGTTTCATCTATCAACCGTTCCAAAAATGAAAAGTAGCTTTATCAGAAAAAAAACATTTGTTTATGAACTGCAAATCTGCTTCCATTCTGTCCATCATCAGTTCATAGAATTGTTGCCTTCTATCAGGATCATCCTCATTTAACTCCTGAACCAACTGAACTCTATAAGGCTGGTATTTTTCTTTATGTAAAGCTCTCAATACAGTACGTCTAACTTTTTGTACTCATGCAATTTAACATTTCGACCTGATTTTTGAAAAGTTTTTACATGTCCAGTTTCACGAAATTTTGTTTCTATTTTGCTAATTGTTGACTGTGAGACGTGTCGACCAGGGTATTTATTATTAAACATTTCCCAAACTTCCTCCGAATTCTTATTTTATTACAACAACCAATCATAATAAAATTAATTGTCTATTCTTTAAGTTTCAGATAAATGAGCCATAGTGAAATCAAATACACACACATAATTTTTCAATACACTGACGTGTGTCAGCAACTTATACATATCAAGATAACAGTAGTCTACCAGATTGACATTACATTATTTATGTGGGTTTTGTGAATAATTTTTTGGTGTCCTGAACGACTTTTTCCTGACGTTAAGCAAAACAGATAAGAAAATACCTGATTATTTTTTATGGGGTTATTTGAAATCAAAAGTATATTTCAATATACCAGGCAATATTGCAGCTTTAAAGGAAAGGATAATGGAAGAAATTGACAACATAACCCCTAAGGTCCCACAAAATGTTGTAAGATAATTCCGAGATCGACTTGCTTATTGTCAAGAAGTGAATGGTGGTCATTCTGAACATCCAATTTAATTGTAAAATAAATTGAAATACCTCTTAAACATTACATCCTTCATTCTACGTGAAGTATCAGAATTTTATATTTTCAAAATGAATTTTGTGATTTCATCAAATTTGAAAAACTTAATATTGCTGAATAGAGAATTGAAATCGCTTTCGAACAAGGTGCCACACGACCCCCGTTTTGATTCAAATTTTTTGAGGGAGTGCTCATAATTCAGAGGGGGTACAAGAAGGGGGTAATATTTTCATACTGTGAATTGTCAAATTGACAATAGAAATCGACCTGTACCAGGTTTTTTCGAACAAATACGTAATAACGCTAAACATTAGTTTATTCCATACAGATGGACCGCACTGTATGTATGTGTATGAATATGTTTCTTAATAACATGCTAATATTTGAGGATGTTATTCTTGGGTCCATCTTAAGAGAAAAACTTCATATAAACATATGTTTTAAAAGGTCTTAACTTTTGAACTACAGGATGATAAAGTTTTACGAACAATTTTTTTTTATGATAACTTCCATGCATAAAAAGGCATTTTCTGCTGTACAACATATTTTTTTATTCTTGTCAGTGGTATTCGTGCGGGATTTGCAGTAAATAATTTCAAAGAGAAAATTGATACGCCACTGCTTTTTCTTGAAGTAAAAAATATTTTCAAAATCCTCATTTTTATCTGAGAAAATCTGGTTTCCTATTTATTTTTGACGTACGGTTTTCGCATAAAAAATAAAATTCACTAATTTGCACATTGTTATGAAATTGGGTATTATCAAGGATGGAAGACGTATCTAGTAGTTGAGAAGCATATTATTTTTTTGTAAACATGAACACTTTTGAAAGTTATTTACCTAGTCTACAATATCATTGAAAAACATGGTCCATTTTACAAATTCGGAGACTACTGTGAGAACACCAGAAATCGAGGTAGTAGCGGTTTTGAATTATTCAATTGAAGAAGATCCCGGATCAAGTAAACGAAAAATTGGGAACAATTTGAATATCTCACATATTCTTGTTTGGAAAATTCCCCATTACTTTTTATCATATCCCCACCATATCCAACGGTTCAGGCACTACTTCCTCATGACTTTCCATTACGGATGAACTTTTGCCAATGGTTTTTTCAAAGAGTGTATGGAAATCCATTATTGGAAATTGAAATTTTATTAACCGATGGAGCAAATTTTTCCAGAAACGCCATCTAAAACTTTCACAATTGTCTTTTTTGGGCTAAAGAAAACCCACATGCAAACTGGGAATCCCGTCACCAGGAGTAGTTTTCCGATAACGTGTGGGTTGGAATATGTGGTGATCGTTTAATTGGACACCATTTTCTTCATGCAATGTACCTAATTACCGGCAGTTTCTCGGAGAAAAATTGCCAGCTTTGATGGGAGATGGATGGATTTCACTGAGATATCGACTGTGGTTTGTGCACAACGGGGCGCGAGCGCACTTCAGATTTTTTTGTCGGGGTTTGAAAAAAAATATTTAAATTTTATTATATCAAGATATTTCATCGCCCTCAGGAATCCAGACGATGAATGGTGATGACATTAATATTATTAATAACATCTCTAATATCTGATGAATCTGAGGCAGGTACGTAGACGCTGTTGAAGTATTCAGAAAATGAATTACTTATGGCCTCGTTGCCTTAAGCTTGATAATCGCTCAAGTGAATATGAGTTGAATTTAATTTGATTTCGTTTTTCCGGTTGTTTGAATATAATCAATTTTTTTCAACTGAAAAAGATTGCAAATTGTTCGTAGTTCTTTAATCTTTCCCATTTCATGATAGATTTTTTTTTTCTCAGTGATGTTGATTGTATTCTTTGAGAATCAGTTGGGGGATTTGTTTTATTTTGGGAATTGAGTTTTTTATAGTGTTATATACAGTGCTCGTCTAAAGTCCGTCTACTAAATTTGAACCACCTCGTATATTGCAACGAAATTTGGAGGGGCTTTAATGGGAAATGAAAACCTACTTTTTCATGAAAAAATTACAGCTAGAAGTTCCAAAATGGCGGCTGAGCGCCATCTTCAATTATTTTTTTGAATAGAATACCCCGTATATTATTCCATTTTTGAATTCAGCTCATAATTCTCAACAGTTTTCTTCGATACACTTCACTCCTGAATTCAATTGTTTTCGAAATATTAATGTTTGAACAGTGACATTTTGGTTTGAAAGGAAGTATGGATTTTGGTCTTTTCCGGTAAAACATTTTGCTAACTAACGTTGTTATTAATTTGTAGTCAATTCTCTCGATGAATTCGACTAATAAGAGGCGTAAAGAGAGTTTATTGGGGATGAACAGTACCCCTTACCAGAGAATCTCAAAGCCTACGAATGTGTTCTGTAAATTCACAATAAAAACAAATTAGTTAGCTAAAAAATTAAAACTTATTTCTGAATAACACTTTTATTCAACCCCAACAATTATTTCATTAAGTGTTCGAAGTGGCCCCCTCCTAAATCTTGACAATGAAGTGCCCTATTATAGATAGCTTCTCTCGCGTTGATGAAAGTCTGTTCATCTATTTCTTCACATGTATCTATTATTCTGCGTACCAACTCTTCTATTGTTTGGCATTCAGTGGCGAAGATTTTTGACTTCAGATACCTCCAAAAAAAATCTAAAGGTGTAAGATCCGGAGATTCTGGTGGCTGTTGTGTACTTCCCCTGCGACCTATACATCGCCCAGGAAAGTTTGTATCGAGAAACTCTCTAGCCATGCGATCGAAATGGGGAGGTGCCCCATTCTGCTGAAATATGATTTCACGATTTTCAAACTTTTCCTGATTGTTCAATACAATTTGTCTTATTCGAGGTTCAATTTCAGTTTCTAAAAGATTTCTGTAAAGAACTCCTGTGAGCTTGCCTCTGATGAAAATCGGCCCAACAAAGGGATTGCTCAAAATCCCCGCCCAAACATTCACCTTTTTATGAAACTGGCTATGACCCTCTCTGAAAATATGCGGATTAGTATCGCTCCAGTATCGTACATTCTGTTTGTTGACATTTCCATTAAGAAAAAACGTGCATTCGGCTGAGAAACATACACGTTTCAGGAAGCCCGGTTCTCCTTCAATTGTTCTTGTTAACCACTCACAAAATTCAACCCTCCGGTTTGGAAAATCCTCCGTGAGAGCATGCAGGATTTTAATTTTTTAGGCATGAAACTTTTTTTTTTCAGGACTCTTTGGACACTTTTTGAACTCACTCTACAGGATTCAGCAACTGCAGACGTCGACTGAGTCGGATTGATTACCATTTCAGCAACAATTTCTATCTTTTTTTCTTCTGGAAGAGGCGGTCTTCCTGATCTTGGAACATCTTTCAGCGTACCAGTTGCTTGGAGCTTATTTAAGAGTTTTCGCAAATATCACCTCGAAATGGGATTCTCGGGAAATTTATCATCAAACATACGGACTGCTAGATGATAATTTCTTCCAGCTTCTCCAAATATCAAAACTGCTTCAAATTTATTGTCCAATCTACGAGCCATGATCACACTTTTCATAAAAGGATTTAGGCGCTCAACGGACTATTTGACAGTTAGCAGTTCAGTTTGACAGTAAACAAGATGGTACCGCGACAACGATTTTTCCCAATGCAAACTTGATTGAAAGCAACATTAGTGTTTTTGGTTGGGTTTGAAATTACCAAAATGTCACTTTTCAAACGTTAATATTTCAAAAACAATTGAATTTAGAAGTGAAATGCTTTGAAGAAAACTGTTGGGAATTATGAGCAGATTTCAAAAATAGAATAATATACGGGGTGTTCTATTCAAAAAAATTATTGAAGATGGCGCTCAGCCGCCATTTTGAAACATTCAGCTTTTTCATGAAAAAGTAGGTTTTTTTCTTCTATTCAAGCTCTTCAAATTTTGTTGCGATATACCAGGTGGTTCAAAAATTAGTAGGGGGGGGGCGTAACTTTGGACGATCACTGTATAAATGAATATTTTTTTTACAAACACTGTTCGGCATTACATTCATCGAACCTTCCTTCCCAATTGAATTGTCTCAGTTTCCCAGATATAGTAGCCTCAGCTCCGTAGTTCAAGAGTTGGTTTGTAATATTTTAATTTTTATTTTTGAGGATGACTCCGAGTAGTGCGTCTTTGGTGGCACGTGAGGTGAAGTTTACAATGATATTCTTTTGTGATTATCCCTTTCACTGACAGGAAACTTCAAAATTATTATTGTAATCAACTGCTCTGATATACCCTTATAATTATTCTTTGCCTGATATTTGAGATTATAATTGAGTTAATATATGCTTCTCGTTGAAAGTTCGTCGGCCTTGAGGATATTCCGCTTGTTTACTTTGACGAAGGGTCTTTAAAAATAATAAATTTCAAGAAAGAGTTGGTACTGTGGTGCTCATGAGCAAAACTTTGGAAATATACCTTCATTGTTCAGAAACGTACCTTAGTACATACACATTCGGATTGACAAATTTCCAGACGAAATTTGTGACAGTCACTTCCCAGTACTTACTTTCAAACGACAGATTCCAATCAAATGATACTTTCTTGATATAACATTTATCACCAGGTTTATATTTAGATCCAATTATGTTGACATTTCTCCGAGAAAATGACCTGGTTTCCAAAGTGTTGCTGAAAAATAATTGAAATGAGAGAAAATGGTTGTATCGGTGAAGTAATCACTTTTTCCGTATCTAGCCGATGAGAGGTGAGATTCCAAGAATATAGCCTGGCTGACTGGCTTGATTTCCGAATTCAAAATGATGAGTTTTCCAGAAATCAGGAGGTACCCAACGTACGTACGCTGTTGAGGAATTGGGTTAATTCAAAGTGAAGCTCATTGATTCATATCGGAAGTGCAGTAACGAGCACGGTACTCCAGAAGTGGATTTCGATTGATTCATTCAGTTGGGGGAATTCATCATTGTTTTGTTTTGTGGAGTGCAAATAAACGCAGATTTATTGACTCAGTATTTGAAAACCCCAGATTTTTCTAGAGATGGTGTCGGAAGTGACTGATTTTGGAAATATTCATAGTGAATACGAGAAGTACACCCAACGACGATATGGAGGAGATAATGTTAATGATCAAGCAACAGTTCACCAAGCAGAAATAAGAGTGAGTTGATGGATGGAAAAGAGGAAATCAAGATGAGGAGAAACGACGGTAGAGAGAAAAACAAAGGACGAGGTTTGTCGAGAAATTGAAGGGAACGAATATAGATTAGGAACAAGAGGAGTAGAATCGTCGCATACAGAAAGGGGAACGGAAAAAAGATAATTTCCGAGAAATTCTGAAACGACGAAATGGAGAACGGGAACAAAAGAAACCATTTTTCGAACATATTGAGTAACAGGGGATGAACCGTTTATCTGAAGGAAGGCATTTATGGAATCGCGGCCAAGTCAAGAGTGTTCAAAATAGCAACAAAATAATGGATAGGTAGATAAAAAAAAACGAGGGGAGGAGGAGTGTCGACAAATTGAGGAGAAACGAACATAGATTAGTAACAAGACGACAAATAGAAGGAGAAAGGATAGAAATAAATTTCTGAGAAATTCTGAAAGGAAAAAAAGAAGGAAGGAAACAAAGGAAACCATTTTTCGAGCCATATTAGGTAACATAGGAATGAATTGTTGATCTGACGGAGGGCATTGATGGAATCGGGGACAAATCAAGACAGTCTAGAATAACGATGGAAATGGAGGACAGAAGTAACTGCAGCCCGAGAAAAAGAATAAAAAAAGTGTAGGTGGGCGAGATGAAGCAGAACAGCATTACGGAAAACTAGAAAGGAAAGTCGCTTCACCGAACAATTTCTTCAAACTCCAGACTTTCGACGAACAGTCACCATGGACCCAATATCGTTGGCACTTTGGAGCTGCAGCAACAGTAAATTGATGAGACGATAAGGAAGAGGCTGCTGCAGTTATATTGGCCCCAAGGCTGCTGCACCAATATTGGCACCAAGGCCCCTGCAATGTTAAAAAACTTTCTACGAGACTAGCAACGCAAGTATGGAGAAATCTTTGCTGATCTGGAATTGAGAATATCAGTGTCAACAATCAATCAAAGCAGGAGGACATTTACAGAACGATTATGGAGTGATGTTCACCGCTAAGTTCGTCATTACCTACGTGGATATCTCCATATTTCCACTCGCCTACGAGAACAGGATCATCGAGAACGTCATATTAAAACTGTTTCAGATGTGGTGGGGGTGCTCATTCCCTCAAAGATCGCAAGGTGAGGTTGTCATGCCAGTCGTTATCACCCCACGTTCCTTCCCACCTATGAGAAAAAAAATCTTCGAGAAAGTCAAAAGAAAACTGTTCAAGATATGGTGGGAGCGGACATTTCTAGAGATTTTCAGAATGTAGTAACCGTTCTTCATCAATTGGGAGGACACATTCTCACTCAACTATGAGATCTGGTTCACCTAGTGGGTTTTGTAGAGGATACCTAGAAACTGGATCAGTTGAAAGCGAAGCTCTCAGGGTCATCCAAGAGGTTCAGAAGATTCACCGATGACCCACTTAGAGAAAGGATGGATCAATGCCATTTCAATACGAACCATAGCTTGGGGTACCAGACAAAGAAACATATATCTTGTCTTGAAGCATCGTCAGCCAATTGTTTGCCATGAAAAAGTGGTCAATGTCAGACCAATGAGTTTATCAATGGATGACGAATAGACTATCGCTCATAGGATACAGGTCAGAAAAATTCAGCCAACCGTATAGACACGGCTCTTGCCGTGTCACTTTTCAACTGTATCATAAGTTTAAGGGAACTCGTGGTATTGATGTCGTCGATGCTATAGACATGCCTGCCATATATTTTTTTGAGTGAAAAATATTGAAAGTTCACGACTGAGGGAACTGAGGAACACATGTTTACAATAAAATCAATTGACACTCATTGGTTGTCAGTCGTCTGAAACTTGGCGTTCACCTGCGCCAATGTTCAGAATATGTCAAAGAACGAGCCCGAGGAAAATTGAGAGTTTATGACTGACAATTGGAGGAATCTTACCATTTGCCTTCGAACAATATTGATTTCGTCCGCCAGTCATTTCCAATGGGGCGAAAGGGCGCTAGGCCCACCGATTTTGAAAAAAAAATTACAATTTTTTTATGATAGATTTATGCCCTACCTCACCAAAAAGTGCAATTTTCAGACGTTCAACAGTTGGAGAATATCTCATAAGTTATGAAAGCACGGCTACTAGTTCTGAAGTTGTATCATTTAAATCAATTGTTGACTGTTGGCTGACACTCAAAAATTTTGTTACAACGGTAGCACTTTAAGGTGAAAATATATTTTTCAGCTTTTCATACTATGGATAACTCCCCGTGGATCGCTGAACTGACACGTACGCTGCAATTCATCGGTGCAGGTATAATATGACTATCATTAAAACAATACTTCATTTGAATATTCACCTGAATTGGAACTGCTGTATTGATGAATTTATGTTTCAGTCATCTCACATGTCGGTGGAATATTGTAAGTGAACAAATGGTAAGAAGTGTCATTGAAACATGATATTCAATCCACGAATTTGTTTCATATTTCATACAAAATGACACCTCTCAATTCAACAATAAAGGAATAATTAATCACTTCATCATTACTCGTTACATTACAGTTATCATTGAAAAAATATAATATATAATGTTTCGTCTGCGAAGTCTGGAATATCCTTGTCAGAACCCTTATCGTCGTCTATCAACAGACCTTCTACAGTGGATTTCATATAAATAATATGATACACGGAGAAGAATTTATCACACAGTCTCTCTTACTCATATAGTGATTTGGATATATTCCGCACTTTGGGTGTGTGAGACAGAACCCAAATATAATATGCACACTCAAAATGCGAAATGAATCCAGATCACTATACGACTATAAGAAACTGTAACATAAATTTCTCTATCTGTATAGAAATATTATTTATGATCCAAATCTCACCCAGATCATTCCTTTCATCACCTTCAAACCATTTGAAACTATATTTGCCATCTAAGTCAACCCATCCGGATTTCGTGGGGTTAATTTCTGTGGGAATTTCCGATGAACTGCGCGCGCTTGATCTGCTGGAGTATCTCAGTTTTTCACAAAAACGAATTACATCCATCAAAGCTTTGAATGTATTCTCTGAATTTTTCAATGTTACTGTTTGCCTTGAAGTTCTTGTAGAAAATATCAAATTTTTTTTGTTGACAGAATCTACGTTCCTCAAGCGGTACAGATGACACGTGAATTTTCAACACATAGCTCATACGTTTCGATGCTTTGCTTCCTCCGTCGCTACCCTTCACATGATTATGGGTAGCAAATCTCTGATTTATATGGTACAAGTGACGTTGTTTGAATTTTTCAACCATAAACTTATAGTATTGAAGAATAACAGGAAATGTATGTACCGTTTCCAGGATACACTACCTTTTCGCCATGTAGTGAACTGACGGTAATCGAGTCCCGAATTAATACATTACAGATCACTTATTCCTGAATTTTGGAATGTAAACTAAATCATAAAAAATTTGCTAGATTGTTTTAAAAATCGGAGGGCCCACTACCCTTTGGTCCAATTGATAATGTCTGGCGGACGAAATCTATATCGTTTGAAGGCTAAGATCCCATCTACTATCAATCGTAATCTCTAAATTTTTTTAGGGTCCGTTTTTTTTTATATACAGTGCGAGTTTCTAACTTGGAATAAATTCAGTAACTCAAAGACAGTTGTTTTGTTAGAAATATGCCCGGACAGGTCGATCTTTATTTTGAATTGCGCTCGTTTTTATGTGAGAAAATAATATACAGCGTGACTCAAATTTGAGATATGACGTCATCGATAATTTTTTTGAATGGCAATCCAAATTTTTTTACTATTCTTGAAGGGTATGGTAAGTTACACATTCGTACCAAATATAACATTTTTATTCCTTGTCGTTTGACAGATATGTAATGAATATCAACTAATGCGAGAAATGAAGGAATCAGACTCAATGAAATAATTTAGGCACTTCATAAAAAATTGACAGGGACGAGCCAGGGGATGGGCGCACCAATACAATACAATAGTTGGTGGGTTTGGAGATCGGTCATCACAAGTTGGCAAGTTGGGAGTTGACAATGGGACGAATTGAACAGCACATAAACAAGGTGTCGTTCACAAAAAGTGAGGTGTGATCATTTTTTTTTTAGTTGGTTAGTTATGAAGTTGGGAGAAAATCAATATTTTGCCCCCAATAATTTGCCTTCGGTCCCTCCCTGATTCATGTCAAGAGGTATGTGTTTATAATTTTTTGTCAAACTGGGTTAATCTTGAGAATGCCAAACGAAAAAGTTGAATAAAAACAGGTAAGGAGGGTAGCATCGTATCGAGCGATGATATTTACCAAGGTTATTAGTGTGCTGTTTTGTGACAAACCACGTTTGTTGAAAAATCTAACAAAATGCCGTACTCAACTGGAACCCCCAAGATTGAAATTTCAATAATGATTGGCTACGGAGATAGGACAAGAACACAAAATTAAGTTATTTATTTACTTATTCAGAGAGAAGTATCCTGATTCACCAGTCATATCGCAGAGTACCACAAGCAAGATTGAAAAACAGTTTGGAGAAAATGGGCATTTAAGAAAACCAAAGAATCATCGCCAGAGAGCCCTCAATGAAGATGTCGAAATGAATGTACTTCTCTCCATTGAAGAAAATCATCATGTTTCTACTAGGCAGATGAATTTGGTATAAAATAAGTAAAATGCTCTATTCGAAACTGTGATTTGGTGTCCTCTTGATCATAGAAGAGGACGTATGCTTCTCCACTCACGATAGATTTTGGTGATAGCTAGGGAACTCGAAATTAGCCAGTCTTCAGTGATGAGGATTCTGAAAACCCATAAATTTCATCCTTATAAAATGTCAATCCTCCAGGATAGAAGAATCCAATTCTGCGAAGAAATGATTGATCTACTAGACAGAAATGTCGTAAACATAGAAAACGTCCTGTTGTCTGACGAAACAACGTTTACGTTGAATGGTGAGGTATAACGTCAAAATTGTCGTTATTGGGCAGACAACAACCCACACTGGATGAGGGAAGGCCACACTCAATATACAGCAAAAGTTAATGTTTGGGCAGGAATTGTTGGTAATCGAGTGAAAGGACCAATTTTCTTCCAAAGGAATCTCAATGGAGATAGATATTTAGGATTTTTGCGGGAAGAACTAGTTCCGACTTTGGCTATGTGGATGATGTATTTCCAGGCAGATGGATTGGTAGAAGAGGAGCTATTGAATGGCTTCCCAGGACTCCGGATTCAACACCTATGGACTTTTTCTTATGGAGGTACTTGAAAAGCAAGGTTTCCAACACCAAATCAAAAAACATTGGGCAATTACCAGAACGAATACGACAGGCGTGTAGACTAATTTCCGCTCAAGTAATTAGATATGTTCAAAACGAGTTTAAATTCCGTTCAGGATATTGTTAGTCAGTTAATGGACAATATTCTGAGCATTTATTGAAAAAACATATTTGAGTTGATATCAGATAGATCAGGTGAATCTCATTTCCGAATTAGTTGATGTTTGTTGAATATCTGTCAATCAACAAGGAATAAAAATTTGATATTTGGTACGCATGTGTGACTCGATATACCCTTCAATAATAGTCATTAAAAAATTGATGAATTGCCATTTAAAAGAATAGTCGATGACGTCATATCTCAAATTTGAGACACGCTGTATAACATTTTCTTACATAAAAACGAGCGCAATTCAAAATGAAAGTCGACATGTCCAACAGAACAACTGTCTTCGAGTTACTGAATTTATTCCAAGTTAGAAACTCGCACTGTATATCTTAAAAGATGCAGCAGGTGAACGCCGAGTTTCAGTCGACTGGCAATCGGCAACCGTCGCTCATTTTATTGTAAACTTTTGTTTTTTACTACCCCCAGTCGTGAACTTTCAAAATTTGTCACCTTATTTTTTATAACTATTCAGTATTGCTCCTACCATCACTACGTCCCAGAGAGAATGTATGTCGAGCATGTCTGTAGCATCGTCGATATCGATTCCAAGAGTTCCCGTGTTCACTGTGCGTGGGATACGTTCGAAATGTGACACAAGCTCTTGGTCTAGTAGAAAACTCTTCACATTTGGAGGAGAATGAGAATATTAGACCACCTGAAGAGATATATCAGAGAGGGATTCAATGATCAAGGCAACGTGGGCAAAGTAGGGTTCCCTGCTAGTGAAAAATGGCAGCGTATACTGTTGAGGCCTTCTGGTCTAATACTGATGATTTTGTTTTGATGAAATGTTTCGTATCATTCGAATTCTATATGAGCACAACATTCACAGATTTCGTATATAAAGTGTCTGATCCCTCCACTATCACTAGTGCCATCTAAACGAAAATTATTTTGTGTCATTAAGTCACTTTATGTAGATGTCTGTCAGTTCTTTGTCGAATATTATGGGTGCCCGCCATTTTATACAATATATGTATAAAGAAACTCTTTCTTTACTACGAGCAGTTAGAAACCTCAATCCAAGCAATATCTTACAAGATATAAAAGGAGGATTTATTCAAAAACGGACTATTGCAATTCCGAACAATTGATCTGACCAGTTTTGCCGTCCAAAATCAAAATAAGATATGAGGCTTGGATTTCGAAAAGGATTATGGTTAATTTGTTGTCTCTGGACTCCACTTCCGATTCCCATGACTTTTGCCATAAAAAAATATTCAAATAATACTTTTGTTCCGTCTCTCTAGCAATGAAAATAATGTTCATCGCATTTTGTTATAATTTTTAACATTTCAACATCATCTGTTCTCTTGTAAATCGCCGATTTTGAAAATTTTCGCAAATGATTTCACAATTTTAAAAGAATAGGAAAGCTTTCATCAACTTTTGAAAGGCTAAATTGACCGGAGTATTCATAGCGTGGAATTTTTGTTTCAGAGATCATGCGAATTACGTGAGTTCACCAAAGATCATCAAGATCGGAGGTAGTGCTCAGATACATCAAACCCACCTCTTTTCATTAACACAACCTAGTTCATGAAAAGAACACAACATATAGAAAATACATACCACTCCAATAGATTCAATATACTTCCACAACTCGAATATTTTTCAATCCGCTCCACTTCTGATCCTGAAATATGGAATTTCTGTATTTGCTCACCCAACACTATTTTATTTCCACCTGGAGAACTGAACTGGGATCCGTTGGGGACGAAAATAGGAATTGACAGATACTGTGGTGTATAAATCAGGTTCGGCATTCGAAACACAGTTGAACGCACTAGAAAAATATGTTATCCACAGTATATAAATTATTTTTTGTAATGACATTTTCAGTCAATTACTGAAATTGTCAATTTGACACATGGAACAAATAATGTATCACTCATCGTTATCCAAATGTATGAGATATTGAGTGTGACAGAAATTCAGATACAATGAATTATTCAAATGTATGTTGACTGATTTATTGCTGGATGTACATTGGAATGAATTCATAACCGGAACCATTTCAGCCTCATATAGTCAAGATGAATTATTGTTCGTTTTGTTTTCGTTTATCATTTATTGTGTGGGATTGTTCAGTCTGACAGACATACTCTCTCTGGTAGAGAATATATAATATATTCGCTTGACAAATAGCCTCATATGACTAGATACCCTCAGATAGTGAAGTCCCTCAATTTCCACATGGTGTGTAATTTCTTTTTTTTTCTGATAGGATAAAAAAATTATGATTTTCAAAAGTTATCGTTCGAATATTTCTTGTGTTAAATTACGAATTTATCATCGTCAATTATGAGGATTGACGCACTAGAACATTCACACTATCACAGAAGGGTTGTCCTTTCCCACTTTCGACAGGCAGAAATATTTTTTGTGCAGCCTGATCAACTGATCAACACGTTACCATCCCCAGACTATACTTCCCAGTAGATATAATTATTGATAGATGATAATAGAGTTGAGATCCATACTAGTTGCAGAAAGTAATCTCGTGGCATTGTCATCATACTCAGTCCATACGATTCCCAGTTCAGCAATGGAGTGGTGGTATACTCCAACCAACTAACATCAAGTGCACACAAAAACCATCACCTCACCTCACCACCTCATTTTACAATTGGTTCATTAACAGATATGCTCACTGTACTCAGTTCATATTAGTCATAAGTGAACCGATAGAGTATGCCTCATAAGTATGGTGGCCAAAAATCTACCAGTACTCAAAGCACAAATCAATCTGCAAGAGGTGTATCCGTTAGTTTGTCTGGGTATCACAGGGGCAATATTCACATGCCTCACTCCAGCGTAAGGAGCAATACTGAACCTTGCGCCACAGCAGTTGAAAGTATCGGCCATAAGTGCCTCCAAACTGCACCAAATATCAAACTTGAGATCAAAAAATCTGATTGGACATCTGAAGATTTTAGAAAATATTTTCCCAGAATCCAAGTACAAACCATCAGATATCATACCAGCTAGGCACGATTTCGAAGTCATTACGAACTGACCAAAAAGAACCACCAAATATGCACAAAAAACGTGCCTCAACTAGAAGAGGGATGCATTAGTTTGGTATACTGATGGTTCCAAAATGTACGAAGGGGCTTGAGTGAGAGTGACGATACCTAATTTTAGATTTCAAAAATCAACCCCAACAATGCTCCACAAAAGGCTTCATTGGGGCAATATATGTATATATATATATATATATATATATATATATATATATATATATATATATATATATATATGTTATGTTATGATATATTTTTATATATGAATTGTTGTTATAATGTGGAAATTGCTAATAATTTCTGCTAATCTTTGTGAGCCAAATTGTTATGACATAGATAGATATTTTTGCCCTGTATAATATTACAATGATGTAATAATAATTGCTAGCTACGTCACTATTCTCTTGTCACGTTGCTGCCAATTGTTATCATTTTTCCTACCACAGCTAGCACAGTTGGTACACCTCTTATCTCAGATAGCCGGTTCAAGAAATTTAGCCACTACTTGATATGTCAAAACTCAATTTATTCAATGGTCGTAGGAATGATTGTTGATCATTGTAGAAAACAAACAACAAAGTATCAAAAAGCAATTATTTCCTTTATTCAGGAAGACTTAATTTTACCTGGCCTACGAGAAATAACTTATACTAATGTGAATCTACAAATATTCACGGATAATCAGAAAAATGAAATCATGGATAGATAGACAGAACCTCACTTTTTCCTTGAGAGTGAAGTTTTCTGTTATAGTTCAAAATAAAGTGAAATAAAGTTCTTCAGATGTGAAATACGTATTTGTGAAATTGTTCAGGACCGGATGTGCACTATTAAAAGTTTTAATACCTGGCTGGAAATGTCGGTGTTCAAGATATGCCCTGAAACTGGATCTTTCCTCACTCCAAGCTCTATCAGGAACTCCAATACCATAAATCAGGAACCATACAGATGCTGAAATCAGCTTTGGATACTTGGATATGTTGTATAATTAAGGTAATATTGGTTTTGTTCTTCAAATGTTGGAATTATTTCGTTTTTCTTCTCCAAAAATGATGCGTGGCATTCCTTTCTAAATTTTTTTCGATCTCCTTTCGGCTTTGTTTTCTGTCACCTAGATACGAATTTTCCTTCATCTTTTTTCATTTGAATTTTGGAATTCGCGCACCAAATTGTCACATTTCACTGTTTGGGTTCATCTTATATAATTTATATATACAACTATTTTTCCATTCCTATTACTATTTACAAATTTCAATAATAATTGCTTATGACATCACCCCGTTGCTATTCTCTCACAATTTCCAATTTTACATATGACCATCTATTCCCTGATTGGCTAATCTCATCAAGAAATTTGCTGTTCTACCATTGGTTACTTTTAGTTATCTACAATTTCATATACTGTATGTTTCAAATTTATAAATGTGTTGATCACTTTTTATTCATGAAAATTTTGTAAATCTAGACTTTTTGTTGTCTTTTTACCAATTATGGGTTATAATCATTATGACAGTGTATGGAATTGATTGTGTTATAGTATTTTGACATTTTTATCTATCCATATTATACATAGGCTTACAAATGAATAGAACTTCCAAAATTTGAAACTTATAACTGGCATAACATAACATAACAATATATATATATATATATATATATATATATATATATATATATATATATATATATATATAGTCAAGCAGCAATGAAAACTCTGAAGTCGAAGAGTTGTGAGTCTAGACTGACTCGTGACTGAAATTTTTTCCTGGTAAAACTGGCTACAAATAATCAGATCACTCTGATGTGAAAGTCAGATTTGAATTTAATCGTACTGCCTCACCAGCGGAACGGCAAACACCCATTTCCTGGTCCAGAACCTTCCTGTGGTCTGTTCAAAGCTCACATTGAGTGGGAGTTTCGGAGCTGGGAAGCCGATCAAATCAAAACCTACTGGAATAATGTTCTAGGATGGAGACAAGCGGAAAGGCTCTCAAACTCATCGCCAGAGAAAGTTAAACAGCTTCTTGATAGGACACAAAGACTTGAAACTGGTAAGGGACTGCTCATTTGACATTGTCTTCAGACAGTGAGCTGTACCATTACTGCGGGAACTCCGCTGAAGCTGCAGAACACCTGCTTTGCGACTGCCAAGCGCTATTCCGCAAAAGGCTCAAATTCCTCGAAGGGGCACCAAATTGTTGGAAAAATGGCGATTTTTTCATTAAAGGAGTTCCAAGATTAGCCTCTTTACATATTTGTAGAGTCGACAAAGGCACATCGGCTAAAGAACTGAAGATCATTTCAATACCACACTTTCCTGGAGTCTTGATGTCAAATTCCCTAATAGATATGCCTCATTCAAAGTAAAAATCTTCGATGATAACTTTGAGGCTGCGATGAATCTAGTAATCTGGCGCCAGAGGGTGCTCATACAAGCAGGTTTTTTTACCGGATCCTACAGAGGAAGAAATAAACCCAAGTTCTTCAATGAATCATGCAAATCATGCTGATAATACACTTAAGTTAGCTGAAAAAATAAATGAGGTAAGTGTCTATCACATCAATGTTGTTGTTTAGCAAATGAACTTGATGATTTTTTTTTATAAATATCAATATGATATTCTATGTTTATCTGAACATGGTTATCTGAAGATAATATCATGTCTGTGAACATTCATGGGTACTACCTCGCTGCGAATTTCTGCAGAACTGAAAAATGCCATAGTGGAATAGCTATTTTCGTAAAAAACTTTATTTTCTGTGAGCCTTTTATTCTGAAACGCTATTGTGCGGAAATCGATATTGAACAACGTGGTTTTGAACTTTCACAGCAGCTGAAGATTGTTTTTTTCGTATAGATCATGCAATAGTAACTTTTATACATTTTTGAGAGTGCCTTACACTATCTAAATGTTGAAAAATTCAAAGTGGTACTAACCAGTGACTGTTATTTGAATTATGATGTCGCTGAAACGCCAAACTTAACTACTTTTGGGAACTTACTAAAATCATCCAAACTACATGTAACAATCTCTAATTATACACGTGTTACTCCTACCACCGCTACTTGAGTTGATAATATAGTGACTAACCTCGACAATTCGATCTTCAGGACTGACGCCTCAGAGCCTTGTTTATCTGATCATCGGAGGCAATATATCCTCATAAATAATATTATTTCGAAAACTGATGGGCTGCTGCGGACCCATTCAGTGCATGTGCACGGTTTAACGAAGTTGGGGTAACGCTTGGCGAAATAGATTGGAGTTACAATACAAATTATGATAATTTTACTCCAGACACGAAAATTCAAAATTTGTAAGGTCTACTGAATGACCTAGTGGTAACTATTTCAACTCTGGAGAACAACGACAACGTTCCTAAAAGACAACAAGTCTCGTGGATGGATGATGAACTGAAAAGAATGCGTGATACTCTCAATGCTATAAAAACTATACACTATGTTGATGAAGATAATTGTTCTCTGAATTTATATAAGGAGCTGAGCTGTAATTATAAAATTTGAAAAAAATATGTAAAACAGGAGCCTATAACAACTCTTCATTGGACTCCACTAATGTCATGTGGGGCAGTTGGTACTCAATAAATCATGGAGAGAATAGGAATACGAAGAAGCAAATTGAAAATAATATATCGGTGGAGCAATTCAATGATTACTTCACCTCAATTGCTGAAAAGACCATAATTGCACCGCCTAATTCACCTCACGATCCTACATTTCGTTTGAGAGCAATCAAAACTCCGGTACATCCTTTTTATCTGATTCTTGTGACTTATCAATTCCGTAGCGGGTATTCTTGCTGAAATAAATGACTGTTTCACAAATGTTTCGAAGTACTCCATTGTCTTGCCAGTATTGAAGGAGGGAAGCACCGATGACATAAACAATTTCTGGCCTATATCTATCATACCAATCATAGGTGAAATTTTTCAAATAATCATTGAGAAACAACTTCACAACTTTCTAGAAAGCAATTCTCTCTGGTGTCCAGGTCAATTTGGCTTTAGAAAAAAACGATCCACAACGCAAGCTCTTCTTGAAGTTGTATCTGACGTTATCGAGGACTTGAAGGAAGCTAAACCCTCACAACTCACGTTGTGTGATCTTTCTAAGGCGTTCGACTGTATTTCGCATAATATTCGATTGCAAAAATTATATTACTATAGAGTAAGAGGCTTGGCTCTCGACATTTTTGAATCTCACCTAAGTAAAAGATCCAAAAGTTTCAGAATGAGAGGTGAACCCTCAAATCGTAATGTTATAACTCAGGATGTTGCTCAAGGGTCAGTTCTGGGCCCCGTCTTCCTTTCAATATATATAAACGATCTATATCACTATACTTTTCCGACATAGAGTGTCCATCTGTCGAAGTGCTTATTCAGAAAAGTTAAGTACGTTATCGAATAATATTATTTATTCAGCCGAAACATGGTTCACATACAATGAACTGGAAAATAATCAGTCTGTTCCTGTTTCTCCTAACTTCAATGTCACACAGGGTACCAGTGTGAAATTACTTGGTATGCAATGAGACGATAGATTATACTGGCAAAAAAACTATCTAGTATCACCTTTTTGATCCGACGTTCAAAGAATCTTTTCAGCTTACATGTTCATAAATCATGTTATTTTGGTTCATTCTATAGTCATTTGTCATATGGTCGTGCCACTCTCATGAGGTTTTTATCTTACAAAAGGGGTAATTAGAGTGATGGAGGAAGCCCATATTCACGAACATTGTCACCTTTGTTACTTTTCAAATCATGACACTTCCTACTTCATTTATATATTCATCTCCACTGGAAATTCATTGAAGTAAAAACACATATATCGTTCAATCTGAAATCCATCATTACTCTACTCGCAATGACATCTCAATTAAGACCTCAGTTCAGACTACAGATGTCACAACAACATTGTAATAATATGCACCTGTATACCTTCAAGTGGAAGGTGTCTAAACTTTCATTAGTTTAAAAATAAAATTAAAACTTTTCACCAGAAAAATTGTTTTTATACGATAAAGGAGTATCTTGATCTGAGCATGAAAGAACTTAAGTATTCAGTTTCATGATTATACAGGGTGTCCCTGGACTTTCTCTTCTCCTCTCGGGAATGTATAGATGGAGTCAAAGTATCACCAGTACTTCATATAACTTTTGTTCCTAAAAACCTTCGTTACCAAGTTACGGACCCTCAAAGTTACGAAATGAAAAATGTTTTTCTTTGATAACTTTCAAAGTGAATATTCAAAATCATCTAAATTTTGGTGATTGACTGAGCAAATGAATTCCTTCGATGAGCTTGGACAGGAGTCAGTTGTTTTGCTACAAAGTCAGGAACGGACTACCCCCGATTGTCCACACCCCAAAACTTTGAAATGACTGGGATTTGTCAATATGTTTAAACAAAACAAGGTTACCTGGACAATTTCCTGAATGGAAGTACTCGTGTGGAAAATCGATCGGAGCAACGATTCTTCTTTCACAGTAGAAATACTCATGCTAACGTTAATTCAACAACATTCATAACAGGGATGATACAAAATATGCTAAAATAAAGTCGTAAACAAAAAGTACAGTACCTAGTTGAAAGTTTCATTCACAATGCAGATATTTTTTCAAATAAAATATCAAGTTATGTAGATTCGTGGTGTTTTTGAACTAACAAGCTACTCCACTATGAAATATCGAATTCAGTCCATATTTTGTATGTACGCGTGGATTGAGCACGTTTCGTGTTGTGTTATCTGAATCTCATGGAACTCAACATTTGGATGTTGCAAATTCGTATCCACAGCTCAAATGTTGAGGAGTTCCACTGATTAGTATAATTTTATGGGAGAAAATCTTCAACCCGTAGATGGATTTAACTGAAAGAAACGCACTTCGGAAGACATAACTAATAAAAAGCAAACGAATAAACTACAGAAACGGCTGCACATGAATAGGTGGAAAATATCAGGTGAATAAATTTATGTTCTATTTTTTCCATAGATGTTGACAAAAACACCTTGTAGAAAGGAATAAAATTAGTGTGGATAAAAAATGACAACTGGAATACGATTTTGTTTTGTTGAGTGGTGCGTTGTCATTGTATTGTCAATTTTCTAATGGGACAGATTGAAGTGTTTTGATATGGCTGAACAGTCAACATTTAACGAATATGCAGATATGCATAAATTATATGGATGAGCATTTGGTAATGCTGCAGAAGCCCGTCGTCTATATATAGACATCTCAGGTTAAATGTCGTCGAACAAAAATGCGTTTTCATCAAAAATCGTTGCTCTTATCGATTTTTCACACGAGTACTTTTATTCAGGAAATTGTCCAGGTAACCTTGTTCTGTTAAAACATATCGACAAATCCCAGTAATTTTACAGTTTTGGGGTGTGGACCATCGGGGGTAGTCCGTTCCTGACTTTGTAGCAAAACAACTGACTCCTGCATGAAAGCTCATCGGAGGAATTCATTTGTTCATTCAATCACCAAAACAAAGATGATTTTGAATATTCACTTTGAAATTTATCAAAGAAAAACATTTTTCATTTTGTAACTTTGAGGGCCCGTAACTTGGTAACGAAGGACTTTAGGAACAAAAGTTATATGAAGTACTGGTAATATTTTGACCACATCAATACATTGCTGAGAGAAAAAGAGGCGTTCCAGGGATACCCTGTATACATGTGTGTATTGTATTGTACTATTTTCTGACGATCAACCAATTCAATGTTTATTAGTATGGGCATAAATATCTACTCTACTCCTCTACCCCCGATGAACTGATACGCTCCGTAGGTACTCTCGTAATCCCAGACCTTGAAGAGATTGAGGGTACTATACAAAAGATCTCATGGGTCGAGGTAAGGAGAGGCTGAAGAGCCATATCGACCCCCTACGATCTATAAGCTCTAAATTAATTCTAGAACTAACTCATATAAGAGAGTTCAAATTGAATATCGATTCAGTGCAGTTCGATACGATTCCAGAAGTGAACTGTGATTGTGTATTTTATTGTCAGAGTGCTTTGTTTTTGAAGTGTTATAACGGATATCAATTTATTCGAGTATATTTTATGAAAACGGACCCAGTTTCGTGATAATATACTGAAAACTAGTCGAAAGAGGTGGACGCAGTCCATGGCATGTCCTCTGTATAATCTTTATCCTACAGAGGTCTCAAGTTATTCCATTGGTACTATCAGAACATTTTGCCCGTGAAGGATATCCATATCAATGTTTTCAATTTATTCTTCAAAGTAATCAAATAATCTTTCCCAAGAAGGTGCTAGTGTATAGTTCAAGTAGTAACGTGAATAGAATGTCCAAAAATTTATATGTCCTAGAGAAAGGTTGGTTTTATCGAGTTGAAATTCGGACGCCATCTTCAGTTGAGAATGATTTAGCCAAATTATTCACTATCAATTTCTGTAGATAAACTCATTGTGCAAAAAACATTCTCCAAATCACACAATGAAACTCTGAACCTTCATAATTTAACTTTAATTCCTGGTTAAGGATAATCTCATCAATTTTATGCTAGAGAAGTAATCATTTTTCACCTATGAAATCAGTACCCAACATGGTATTATCTCTGAACGTCAGTGACTATAGTGAAACGGGTATCCTATGAATTCCAATAACATACACCTTTTCATGTTAAAACCTTCGATTGAATGCATTTAACCTTACATAATTCCGTTGTTCACCAATTCTCGTCACATAACTTCCTCTGCATCCCAATACCAACTAATTAGTTCAATCCAATAGTGGAAAATCTATGCTTCCAACCTCCCTGGCTCTAGGGATCCTCCGATTTTCTCTCCTCCTATACTTAAGTCCGCCAGTCTACATTGAACATTTATAATTTATTGGCATAGCTTTCACTTAGCAATTTCTAGTAGTCTCTTCCTTCTTACAATTCGTGATGTATCATTTCAGTGTGATGATTCATCTCATATTTGATTCAAAGACCTGAATACGAAAGTCTGATTGAAAGAATCTGATTAACAGATCAATGACCCAAAATTTCTAACTAACGAATCTGTCAATGACCTGGCAGAACTCTCAGCAAAGCTGTTCTTTTTTATATAGGGATGGTAAAGTTGAAATGGGAAACATTCTCGAACGATGGAAAATAGTGAATGAAGTTTATCTTTCAGCCGCATATGATTCCACATCTGGTTTTATGAACATCATGTTCATATTTTCAAACAAATCATTGGTATAGTTGAAAGCCACCCATGAGTTCTTTCAGTGAAGCCAGGAACAGAAATAGATGATATCCAACGTCCTTCCTCTCCAAATGAAATATCAAATTCCACCTTTGAAAAAAAAATTATGACTTTTCGTTAATATGTAACTGTGTTACAAAAACCGATCCATAGAACTCATCCCAATCATGAAACTATTCTGTAGTGTGATTAGATCAGACAAAAAGTGCCTGTCCTGTTTTCTTGTTCATGGTTACATCGCACCAGAGTACATCAACTTACTCCGTGTACATCGCAGTTAGTTTGTTTTGGAGGATTTTCGTCATTTTATCAGTCGAAATGTTCCCAAATATCGAATTGTATCCAAATGAGGTGGAGACTCAGGGCATCCGTCGAGGTGTGGAAATGAAAGTAATATTTATGGCATTGTCATATACTGTATCCTCGCCATTGATATGTTACCAGATTTAAAAGCGATCTATTGCTGTTGAAACTTCATATTGCTGTGCACAGAGTACTGTAATGAGCGTTCTGAGAAAAGCAAACGTTACATCCAAAACATAAGAATGATATATCAAGCGGATTTTTATGGAAATAATTGAAAATACAATAATGAATCAGTCGGTTGCATGTCAGTGATATTTTGTTTTCATTCATAATATTTCAATGTTTCGATTCACAAATAAACTGGGCAGTAATGAAAATTACCTTTTTCCCAAATAATATTCTCTTAAAAAATACTTATGGTAAATCGACTAAAACTGGTAAAATAGTTCATTATCATCTCACAAAAATAAATTTTATGTGTATCAAAATAAGTTTCGATACTCAAAGTACTAAATTTATGATTCCGGAAAGAACTTGGCGTTTCTTGTGATTGGTTTTTGCACACCATAAACAATATTTTCCCCAACAAAATTCATTAAATTTGTTCGGTTTCCTTTGAGCTGAGTTCACAAACTATCGAAGACTGCGGATGCTTCCAATCGTGACTAAACGAATTTCAATGATAATAGTGTAGCAGTAGTGTGTCAAACTAGCTTCCTGAATAAATTATGTTTCAAATCCTACGCCTCACTAATTGCAGTGAACAAGAAACGGGTAGCAAATACCCGAGAAGCTACAAACAATACAGAAAGTCGAGCAAGAATAAATTACGGGGAACAAGTTTCATTCATCCTCGGAATACCAAGTCTTGGATGTATAAACATATTACACACAACCAAGGCGAGGTTTTATTACGACCAACTGACTTTGCAGCTACTCCACTATAAACAAAAGCCCCGAAATTGCTATTATGCAGTATACGTCCTAGTTGGTAAAGTTGAACAAGATCGCTCACTTCCGAACCGAATTTGAATATTAATAGTGTTACTGTCGAGCTTTGCACTCCGGACCACTTTGTTTTTGCTTTGATATATCCGAAAGTAAATTGAAAATAGAATTGTGTCAATGTCCAATGATTTGGAATCGCATCTTTAGTGTAGATATAAAATGAGAATATAAGCCATGTAAAATCATATGTTGAAAGATTAAAAAGAAGAAGAAGAAAAATACATAAAATATGAAAAATTTATGGATATATACAAATCTTTGTATTTTTTTCCTTTGTTTTTTGTTGCTCTATATATATCTTGTTTTGTAATCAACATTTCAACTAGTCATCTTATGATTTAAAATATTTTATAATCTCATTTTATATTGCAATGCCCCGAAGATGATTTTATGAATATCGAAACGTCGGCATAATATCCAGATCGGTTTCAGTAATTCGACTTTATCAATTCATAATTCACAATTCAGGCCACGAAACATTACACAATTATTCGAATGTTTTTTTCAATCATTTCTTTCAATCCAACGATTTCTTCTTGAGTTGATAAAGGGGATTCTTTTTTCAACCTGTATTTTTGTATTTATGCCATCAATTTTCTAGAAAACCATCAAACCAATTTGATTGCAAAGCAATTTTGCAATAAAATATGAAAAATTTATGGATATCCACAAACCTTTTTCATTTTTTATTTGTCTTTTGTTGCCCTATATACTTCTTGTTTTGTGATCAGCATTTCAACCTGTCAACTCGTCATTTGAAATATTTTATAATCTCATTTTATATTGCAATGTCTCGAAGATGATTTTATGAATGTCAAATCGTCGGCAGAATATCCACATTGGTTTCAGTAATTTGACCTTATCCAATCATAATTCACAATTCAGGCCACGAAACATAAAAACATTATTCGAATGTTCTTTTCAATCGTTTCTTTCAATCAAACGATTTTTTCTCGAGTTGATGAAGGGTATTCTTTATTCAACCTGTATGTTCGTATTTATGTCATTGATTTTCTAGAAAACCATCAAACCAATTTGAATGCAAAACAATTTTGGATGGATATCTTACAGATACAGAGAAGGATTTAGGCATATTTTTATTGTATGTACGGGGTGAGTCAGAACTCTTCATGTTCGCAAAGTATTCTTATGTAGAGAAGAGAATTACTCCACAAGATGACCGATTGCAGCTTGGCCACCTAGTAAAATATTCGAAATTTTCTAAGGATTTTTTTCTGGTAGATACCACTACTTTTTACCATTTCACGATTTGGTATATCTTTGCCGACCATGGTCCCCAGTACCCAGAAATACCATCAATGCGATATATACGGGGTAATTGGCTTCGCGGATTCGACTCAACAATTTTTCAGCAGCCGACGAATAATTTTTCAAGGCCCCAAGAGTGGTTACGGATCCCACTATAGGAGGTAAGGCCTCCCGTGATCTTGACTCATTCTCATTAACTTCTGAGGGTTGGTCAAACAACTAAGAAATGGTCAAAAATAACTTCACAATTCTACAATATAGTATTTTACTATTTTTTTCTCGAATTTCCAACCACTGTAATTCGTTATAAAATGGCATTATACTCTCGTCATCCACGGGTGCAGGAGGTCCTATTGGACCCTGTATATGATCAGAGATTGATCAAAGAGTTTTAAAATGGCCGCTGTTGAATAAGGAAAAAAAGGGAATTTTCAATTTATTCATTTTCGAATCTTGTGTTTGTCCTTATTCTCGTTTTATTTGAGATAACTTCGTATCAATCATCTTCATACCTAAGGTCAATGAAAATGATGATAATCGACTTTATTCACCAATAAATATATATATATATATATATATATATATATATATATACTAGCGGACCAACAGACGTTGTCCTATCCAAATTTCTATGTTCCCTAAAATGTTTTTCCCGAACATTTTCCCGTTATCACGTTATCCCATTTTCCTGTTACCCCTTTTTGTCTTTACCCCGTTATCCTATTTTCCCGTTATCCCCTCATCCTGTCATCCCGTAATCCCATTTTCCCGTTTTTTCGTTATCCCGTTATTCCCGTTCTAGCGTTATTCCGTTTTCCTGTTATCCCGTTTTCTATTTATCCCGTTATTCCGTTTTTTCGTTATATCCTTATCCTGTCATCCCGTTATCCCATTTTCCCGTTTTCCCGTTTTTTCGTTATCCCGTTATTCCCGTTATTCCGTTTTCCCGTTTTCCTGTTATAAAAATAAATTAAAAATAGGGGTTGATCGTAGAAGAGTAAAAATTAAAAGTTATATGAATTTTTCTATTCTATGTCATGACAACATAAAAATAAAAATCTTGCCGAAAAAATAGGGGTTGATCGTAGATGGGTGAAAATCAAGGGTTGTATTGATTTTTAAATGCTGTATCATAAAAAAATTAAAACCAAAAATTTTGTCTAAAAAATAAAAAACAAACCGAGGGGTGCACCACCCTTAATATTTAGGAGGATGATTTGTGATTCTGAACCATCCAGGGCGCCACCCAAACGCATACACAAAAATCCATTCAAATCGGTCCAGCCGTTTAGGAGGAGTACAGTGACAACACACGCACAGTAGAATTATATATGCAGTGCTTCTCAAGAGTCCCCTTTTCCCCTCTTATTTTTGGAACGATTATACATAAACAAGTGAAATTTGGAAACTGAATATTAAAGGTTGTAAACTTCCCTAGTGATGATAGATGACGAAATCGTCAAAGATGACGTCACAAGGCCATTGTGACCAATAATTTCAAATGGAACCCTACGGCAAGCGACACCTCTTTTGAAAGGTATCGAAAAAACCTATTCAATGATACTAATTTTGTTTGTGTTTATGGCAGTTTAATGGCTCATTAGTAAACATTAAAATTCAAATTCCATTCAGTATGATATTAATTATAGATTTAAGAATCAGTATCTACTTGAAGGAATAGCTCAAACTGACCCCCATTTACTTCCTGACAGTGGAATATCCTATTTTCAAACTCTTCTCTTTTGCGAATGTGTCTGCGGAAACAGCCTCACATTCTGCAACAATACGTTGTTTTGAAACGTCAATATTGTCAGGTTCAGTGGCGTTGACCTCCGATTCAAGGTATCTCCACAGAAAAAAATCCAAAGGTGTGAGGTCCGGTGCTCGAGCTGGCTATTCCGTTGAACCTCGTCGTCCAATCCATCTACCACGATACTCCTCATCCAAATACCGTCTTACTGCACCGTCATAGTGTGGAGGAGCACCATCCTGTTGGAATGTTATTTCCAAATTCCCGAATTCATTTGGATTATCTTCCAAAATTTCAAGGATTAACGGTTCTATTGCGTTTTGCAACAGCTCCAGATAAACCTCACCAGTTTAATTTTGGTTGTTTGGTCGAATATTGGCCAGGCAGTCTCTTGATTTGGATTTGAGGTTGAAATTGTTGTAACTTTTGTTATTTGCGTTGATTTTCGATGATGAAAAATTTTACTCTCCAAAATTATTTTTCGACTCCCTATTTTTTTCTTCCCCCTTGCAACCATCACTCTTTGTTTTACCGATCTGAATTTCACTTTCTGGACACCTTTTCCAAATACATTTTCTAATTCTAATATATGATTCAACTTTATTCACAAATACTATATCTACACCTAACATTATTTATACAGAACTGTTCAAAATTCATATTGACCCATTTTCTGTTCTCAAATCTCTCATTTTGATTATTTTCAATGGAAAATAGTTTGAGTCCCTGTCATGTTCCTTGTGACTCAAGATTAGCATACAGGATGTTCTTGCCCGTAGATTAGTTTTGTCAATTTGAATTCTAAAGTTTTATTTGTGGATAGGTAGATAGGTAATGCGAATCAAATGGATTGTTGGAAACATTCTGATGATAATAGAAAAGCTCAACTGCTGAACTCTTGGATCATCTGCGTTGACTATAAGATGGCAAAGGTTTCAGAGATGCAAATTACACAGAAAAATTGTAAAAACAATCATAGCAGATATTCATTAATGTATGAACATCATTATGTCGATTTTTTTTATATTCAACATATACTTCATATCATAACAATATATATATACAAGTTTATTAAGGGATAAGCGAATGTATGTAATTGGTGAAGAGGCGAAACTGTTTTCCATCTTAACTTCGAAAGAAAAGAATAATGTCGTATAGCTATATATACTAACTACTATATCTACCAACTATATTCTATATACCATAGTTAACATGAAGAGAGAGAGATAATCATGAAATAATAATATTGATTCTGACAATATGTTACAAAAATTTACTAACTGATATTTCAAGAATATATTAGAAATGAAAATACAAAATAAAAAGCCTGGTTCGACAGCAATAGTTCACTCTTGTGCACATCTGAGCATTTGTTTCAATTTTTTTTTGAAATTGTATGAAAAAAAATCCAGTATTCTTTAGGGATCGAATTGTAATGTTCAGATGCGTTTTAGCAAAAGCTACGTGAAATAATGCTGTGGAGTGCTTGGGATAACTAGTGAATAATTTTTCTTGGTATTCACTCGATTTATGTTCGTAAATATAATTTGTATTTCGCGCAGATATGATGGTTCACCTGTCCGTAGAACCTTATGAGTTGGTGTTGAGAAATGGATTTTACGCATGCTATCTTTTAGCCACCCAGAATCGCTGAATTTGAAACTAATATGCTCGTATTTTTTAATATCATGAGGAAATTGAATAGAAGAATCCTGAAGTTTTTGTAATCGCAAAGAATCGGACTGTGAGATTGCTGGACCGTAATTGCTATCGCAATAAGATAATCTGGCTATTATCAAAGATTCCCACAATTCTAGTTTTATTTCAGTGGAAAGATTATCAGAAATGGGATACAACTGTCTCGGTACATTATACGAGCTCTGGCAAAGATACTTACGTGTCTTGAAAATCTGGGGTCTTCATCTACCCAAAACCCAATATTTTCAGTTTCTTCAACCAAAGGTAACAGTGTTCCTGCTAAGTATTCGTGGAAGTCAGATATGTGAATGAAAAACAGGATGGGCCCAAGAATTGAATCTTGAGGTACCCTGCTTTCAATATGAAGAGCATCTGACTTGGAAGAGCCCTTTATAACAGATTGGCTTCGTTCATTCAAATGGGTACGCATAAGATCCAGTTATTTTTTAGTACATTCACAGAGACCCACATTGACTCAATACTGATTTCAATTTCATCCCTATCGAACATTTCTGATGAACATGAACCCATGAGAACTATATGCATAACTAAAATGAAGACTCCGTTGTAACAGAAAATCTGAAACTGATGATTTTTAACTCACTGAGATTTTTATAAATAATTCATATTACTAGTCGCACTTCAAAGCTCAAAAACAGAGCATATTTGGGATTCCAGCTACAAATGGCAGTAATCTTCGGAAAAAAGAGTCTGATTCGGATCTGCACAACAAGTCGAAAAAGTTAATTCCAGGACATTTCAGCAATCGAGATTTTTTTGCAATAACAGTTCAAACAATAAAACAAATTTGAAGACAAGCTTTCATACAAATGCACTGGGAAGGAAAAAATTATTTCTTCCATTGTTTGATCTAGGTTATTCTGTGAGTAACAGATTCAAAATCTTGCCCCGCAAGATCACCAATTTTGTATCTGCGGCAAACTTTTGAATCTGTTACTCACAGAATAACCTAGATCGAACAATGAAATGAATTATTTTTTCCTTTTCAGTGCATTCGTATTAGAGCTTGTCATTACAAATGTTTTTTTTATATTTTTATTTTTAACTTTTCAGTTCTGTTTCTACTAACTAATTAAAGTTCGTTTTAATATTTTTTTTCGATCATTCATTTCAAATTTTTTTGTAATTATGACGTTGAATAACTAGTTAGGAATTTCTATCTGATTTATTTCTGAATTTTGACAAAAAAATCAATCTCTGACCCTGAAAATCCCTAGATAACAATTTTTTATTGAATTGGACCATCATCACAAAAATTGTCCACTATATTGGAGCCGCCATTATATTTTTTTTCCTAACAAAAATTACAAAATGTATAGTCGCCGAATTATGTACACCTGCCAAATTTCAAATCAATCGGACGAATAAAAGTGAGTCAAATTTAACTTGCAAGATTTGATTACAGACATACAGACACACACAGGCAGACAGGCACCGGGACAGGAGGAATTGAAAATAAAAGTTTTCAAAAAAATATTCGACCACAAAAACCCCACATACCAATTTTGAATGGAATCGGACCATAATCACAAATCTCGTTCGCCATTGTGGAACCGTCATGATGAATTTTGACAAAAAAATTATAATCTCTGACAACGAAAACCATAAGATAACAATTTTGAATAGAATCGGACCATAATCACAGAAATTGTCCGCCATATTGGAGCCGTCATTTTGTTTTCTTTCCTAGAAAAAATTTCATAATGCATTGTCACCGAAATTATGTAAGTACACATGCCAAATTTAAAATCAATCAGACCATTGGAAGTGGGTCAAATTTAACATGCAAAATTTGATTACAGACAGGCAGACAGACACTAGGACAGGTGAAACTGGAAATGAAAGCTTGTAAAAAAAATCTTCTATCCCAAAAACCCCCACATACCAGTTTTGAATAGAGTCGGACCATAATCACAAAACTCATCCGATATTTTTGGGCCGCCAGAAAGAAGTTCATCATCTGGTGTTCAATTGTTTGAACTGTTATTGCAAAAATAATATCAATTTCTGGAATGTACTGGAATTATGTATTTCCACTTGGTGTTGCGCAGATCCGAATTAGAGTGTTTTTTTCCAAAGATTATTGCCATTTTTAGCTGAAACTCCAGATATTCTCTGTTTTTGAGCTTTGAAGCGCGACTAGTGGGATGACTTGTTTATAAAAGTCTCAGTTAGTTGTCAAACCACTTTTTCTGTATTTTTTCAGAGCCTTGTCCAGTAGTTTCATCATTAGTTTCAAATTTTCTGTCAACAAGAGAGCCTTCATGTTAGTACTGCCCACAGTTCTCATGGGTTCATGTTCATCAAAAATGTTCAATATTGGGGAATTAAATCTCCCAATTTTTCCAAACATGTTATTCATTTTAGGAATAAAACTGAAATCAGTATCAAAGTGTTCAAAGTCTCTGTGAATGTACATGGAGTGGTTCGAGGAATTGGCTATACGGAAGGCAGAATAGAAATAGAAATATTTATTTATCCTTTGTGACATTACAAACATGTATAGGACGAGTCAGTCACCCGCTGTAAAAGGTGTATTTTGAGGTTACCTTGAATTTATGAACACGAATAATATATAACAATATACAGTTGGTATGAATAAAATAAAATAAAATGGTATTAAAATAGTACATTTCGTGTAAACTAACATAGAATGTATTTATTGCACTATACAGGCATATTTATGCAAATACAGATGGAATAGACAAAGACAGTTCCTACGAGCTATCATGGAGGTAGTCTTTTACACTTTAGTAGCATTTTTCTAGCATAAAATTTTTTAAGGTCCTTTTGAAATCACTGAAGGAGTCCATACTTGTGAAAGTTAGTTGGAGTTTATTATAAATTTTCATTCCCATGTATCTAAAACTATTCTCAAGTTTTGTAGTTTTGTGTCTGGGGACACATATATGATCAGAATTCCTGGTATCATAATCATGATTTGAAGAATTCAGTTCTAATTCATCAATATTTTTTCTTACATACAAGATACAGTGGTAGATATAAATGCTGTAGGACGACATAATTTTATATTTAATGAATGTGGGCTTACAAGTTTGTCTGAAGTCTAGGCTGAACATTAATTACTGCACTGGTGGGCATGCAGTCTTTAATTCTTGAAATTGCATAAAAGGCCTTATTCATTTTTTTTGGTAACTGCGTTAACTTGTTCTGTCCATCTGAGCCTAGAATCAATATGTAAGCCTAAGAACTTTGTTGTTGTGGTTGATTCAATCATATTACTCTCGACTCGACATGTTAGAGAAGATGAGGTGGAGGAAATATTATTGGAATGAAAATGTACAAACTCTGTCTTATCGATATCAACCATTTGACCGTTACATTCACACCAGTTCACGAAAGAATTTACAGTATCTGCAATGGATGATATGAGTTCCTCTGAGGTATGTGCCGTATGTGAGGTATCGTCCGCATATATCGTCAGTAGTTCTGATTTTAGTTTAAGTGGTAAGTCGTTTATAAAAAGTAGAAATATTAGCGGTCCGAGCACAGAGCCCTGAGGAACTCCTCTATTCATAATATGAGAGTTGGATATAGCATCCTTCACTTTCACTATCATTTTCCTATTGCTGAGAAAGTCCACAGTCCAGTCCAAGAAAATTCCTCTGAATCCAACATTGTACAATTCATTATCGATGAACTTTATGACTAAACTATCGAAGGCACGCGATAGGTCGAAAAACAGATCTGCCACGTGCTTTCCTTCATCTAGTTGCGCGTAAACATGCTCAAAAAATTGCAAGCAGCAGTTTGTGTTGATCTGTCTGCTCGAAATCCATGTTGGTGTGTGGTTATGAGGCCGTTGATATTTGAAAAATGTATCATCCTACTATAAACAATGTTTTCAAAGATTTTAGAAATAACACTCAGCACTGATACTGGTCGCCATGTGAATAGGTTTTTAGGATCATTTCTCTTGTGAATTGGGATAACTTCAGCAAATTCAAGTGACGATGGAAACTTGCCTTCTATAATCGATAGATTCATAAGATGACTCAAGTGATTTGATAGAGATTCAACACATGCCTTCAATATTTTTACTGAAATGTTATCAATGCCTGTACTAGGCTTGGTTTTCAGGTTTTTTATTACATCCCCGACTTCCTCTGGTGCTACAGGATTGAAGAAGGATGTTTTGTTGAACATTCTAGATGTAGTACAAGATGTTGGCCTCGAGTTCATAAAATAGTCATCAAGGTCGTTTTCCGTATCTGAAGGACATGTTAAAATTTCACCATCGAAGTTGATTGTTAAATCCGGGTTTTTTTTTGTTCTTCCGATTTCTTTGTTAACTGAAATCCAGATTGTTTCAGGCTTATTATTAGACTTGAACATACGTTGTTCATTGAATTGCCGTTTGGCATTCTTAAGTAAATTGTTATGTTTGTTTTTTTCATTTCGATATAATTCTTGGACGTAGCTTTGTTCCAAATTCTTACTCAACCAATGGAGTTCCTTCAGATTTTTTCACTACAAACCAAAGCTGTGGTTGAGGTTTGTGGATGGCACTTCCATTATATGGAATCCAGGATTTGCCCCTAAAAATTAACAGAATCAGGGCCTCGACCAATTTCAAGATAGAAATGGAAACCAACAGTACCTTACCCTTTCTAGATATGAAAGTTGAGAGAATAGGCAATGAAATCCGCACCTCTGTCTACCGAAAGAAGACACATATGGAGCAGTATCTCAACTACAGCTCCAACCATCCGAGTTCGACGAAGACAACATTGGTAGAGAGAGCGATGCACATATGCAACGACAAGGAGTCACTAGATGCCGAATTTACCACATCAGAGAGGAGCTTCACCGGAATGGATACCCCAAGAAACTCCTAGGATAATTATTGAAACAACTTCAAAAACGAAGACATCTGAAGAACAACAAAGCACAGTGATCTGCTTTCCGAGCATCAGAGGTATCTCCGAGAAGATCAGAAGGATCAGAAGCAAGTTCAACATCAAGAGCGGCTTCCAATCAAGCAGTAGTTTGGGGAGTTTCCTCGCCGCCAAACCTGACAAAAATGGAATCAGGAAGTATTGCATTCATGAAGTTCCATATGAATGCGGAGATCCCTACATTGGAAAGACAAACAGACCATTATCGGTAAGATTGAATGAGCACAAGAAATGCACTCAACGTGGAGAAATGTCAAAATCGGGAATTGCTGACCACGCCTGGACTGAGCACCATTGAATTCTATGGGACGACGCAAGTATTCTATATAGAGAGATGCATTGTTTCAAACGGAAGTTCAAAGGGGCCGCCCCCATCGAAGCCAATAAAGCCTTCAGTCAATCAAGCGTTGAGATCAAGAACGTATGGAAATGCTAATTGCTCTTTCTGGCGGACTGCCGAGGCGCGAAACTTCACGCACCACCGCACCCCGCGAAATTACATGCGCCACTGCATATGGCGGAATCACACGCAACATTACACCGACAGACATATAAATTCACCTAAACTTGTCAGTATTCACATGAAGACGAATGCAGATACAAGCATTCGAAACGTCGAGAAAACCTTTCAAATCCGTTAAGACGATGGACGTCCAAAACGGGGTAATCGAATTACCACATCGTCTTCAACCTTTAAACAAAATGATATTTGTTTCCATTTGCTTGAATAGAAGAGCAATACTTGTCCTACTCACGTGAGGAGATCAGAAGTTGAATTCGGCCTTTTGGCATATATGTGGAATATTCCATTTATATTTCAATTCAATTTCATGTATCACTACTTAGACCCATATATTTTCATATATATATATATATATATATATATATATATATATTTTCTTCAAATTCTCGAGTACCTTAACGACGTTTGACATGATTTGTCATCATCAGTTAAACAAAATTATTTATTTGGTTTTGCGTTCGCATTGAACAAAAGGTTATTGTGTGAGACTCCACAATAACCTTCGTTCAATGAACAAAACTCAAATAAAATAATTTTTTTTAACTGATGATGACAAATACATGTCAACGTCGTTAAGAAAATATATATTTGACTGAATCAACCTTATTCGAAATTGAAAAAATATATATGTGGTCAAGAAAATAAAGAAAAAATATATATATATATATATATATATATATATATATATATATTTATATATATATATATATATATATATATATATACAGTACAGTGAAGTTAATTCAGTTATGAAGTGGTACAGGACTCTAGTAAATATTCATTTATGAACATAATTGATTATAGACATGATATCGCTTATAAACAGAAATATAAATAAAATATAATATAGTAGCCGAAATAGGCCTGAATATATCATAAAGATATACGGGTGGATGCAAATTCGAGAGAGGTGAGTTGAGTATACATTTTTTGGGAAGGAGGTGCCATCTTAGGAAGCTGATGTCGTTGCATTACCGTTCTCATTAAATGAAATACAATTCGAAATTCCAAATATGAGTGAGAGTCTTCTTATTCAAAATATTCCTGAGGTGGTTAAATTTGTGAATCCGTATACACAATCTTTTTGTAGTGTATGCTCATTCCAGTGCAGAAATTGGTCTACCATAACTCCCAAATATTTAATACATTCTGTAGTGTTAGCGTCCTTCAATTAGAAATAGGTTTCGAGGTAGCGGGAATAGACACAATGAGTAGTCTGAATATCAAATTGCCGACGTTTCGACGTTTATTTGGCGTCTTTATCAAGGCTGAAAATACATGAAATGTTTAATATATCATGTTTATAAAAACATGATTGTTAAAAGTTAACACACAAGGGAACAGAAATATGGTAGAAAACAACAAACAACTATCACCAAATGGTCACCACATATATAATAAAGATACGAGAAGTGACATAAACCATTAACTAAAATAATAGCAAATAAAAGAAAATAAAAATCTACCTTTTCAATGGGTCAGACGAAATTGTTTTCCAATAGATCGATTATTCCACTGAAAATCCACATGGTTCATCAAATGACGGATTTGTTAGTGTGAATATAATTTCTGGAACACTATGGTCGGAAATAGAATTCGTATGGATAGTACGGAGATGAGCACCAAATAGATTCCTTCATTTATAAAAACTTACAACTGTTTGAAATCTCGAAGAAAAAAAAAACACAAAAAGCAACAACAGATGATCGGCACGTATTGTCGCGTAGTACGGTATTCTCGAACGAGAACACCTGGAATCAGACGGGCCTTTAGTCTGGTTTATTGCGGAAAAATTGTTTATATTTATTTAAAAGATGGTTGTAGCAAACGCCCAATCTATCTGTATCCGTTCTCATGCTCACGGTATCGTTCTGGAATATTTGGACCATTTTATACTATAAGAGAAACATCAGCGAAATGGTCCAAATATTCCAGAACGACACCGTGAACATTGTGAATTGAAATTCATTGTAATTGATAAATTGAGTCATATTGATCAGTAATGTTCAATGAGGAATCCAGCATACGTGTATAATGATTGAATTCTAGTTTTACTGTGAGTATTTCTATTGGTTAACTTGATGTAAATATGATCAATCAAGCTTGAAGTACTATTTGTTAACCTAGTTGGTTTATTGATATACCGGGAAAATCCCAATTCAGCCAATATACAAGAATTATTAATAGCTTTTATATCAGCAAGATTTAGCGTGTTTATATTTATATCACCTACGAAAATTATTACATCATATGTATCTAGCGAAGGAAGATAGTTATCGAGCTCTGTGAAGGGAGGTCTGTAAGGAGCTATCATTAATGAGAATAAGTTATTCAGTTTAATGGATAATTGCACTAGGTTCGTTTTTGATAGGTGTTTGATAGATACATTGTTGATAATATCTTTCCTTATATACAAGATCAAACCATCGTTTTGGTTGAAACATGATTCATTATATATAATATCAAAGTTTACAAGACAAAAAGTGAGAACATAATCCAGTATCCAAGTTTCTGACAGAATTATGGCATCAATGTGAGAGATATCGAATGACTCAATATAAAGAATGAGTTCGTCAGAATTCTTTCTCAAACTTCGTATATTGAAATTAAGAATATTCAGTTTATTTTCACCACCAAATTCATATTTTCTCTCGTCGATGCTGTCACAGACGATTGTATCTCTTTCCTCGTATTTTTCCAATCTATCAAAACAATTCATCATGATGTATGTATAATAATATTCATATGAATATGTGGAAATCATGGAGTATACAATCAAAAATGGCCAACAAATAGAATGGGACACTCCACCATAACAAAATTGACTAAATATAAAATAATTTACAAGTGTGCAGAGTTACAGTTGGTAAATGGACAGATTAAATTCATAATGGCAATTTAGAATATGACATTTCGCTAAAACAAAAGTAATAATAACAATAATAATAGCATCTAAAAGTCAAGCAAAATTGAGGGGTAGAAAGTTACAAATTCAGTTCAGTAAAGTTCATCTTAATTTCTCGATAGCAGGGTCACAGGTTATTTCATGATTTTTCCCATTGACTTTTGTGTATATTTCGCCGTTGAAGGACCAAACAATTTTCCCCTCGAGAATTGATTTTGTCGTTTTCATTAGAAGTTTTCTATATAATGTCAAATCTTCCGCAAAATACACTTTACTGAAAACTTCCAAGAATCAGCGGTCTAGGTCTTAATTGGGAGCTTGACTTCTTGCCCACTCTATAGCAGCTGACTACCTCTTCATTTTTTAGAGCTAGGTTCTCATTATTCTCCAGAAGTTCTATAATTTTAGATTTGTCATTTTCTTCCTCATTTTCTGACACCCCGTATATGCAAATATTATTTCTTCTGCCTTTTTGTTCCATGGAGTCTTCTTTTTGTCCGAGCATGGATATTTTACTCGTTTGCTTCTTCATCTCCTGCTGAAGATCAGCAAATTTTTGTTCCGAGTCTCTCTGATAATTTTGTTGTCAACTGAGTAATGAATTCTTTATCTTACTTATACTGTCTTATACTGTTGATACTTTGCTTACTACTTGTACCCTTCGCATGATATTTTGATTATGTATATATATATATATATATATATAAATATAAAAAAAAACTATGAATTTGAAATAAACTTTGTAGAAAGGATATTCCTTGAGGTTGCAGTCAAACTTAATGTCCAATGAAAAAAGAAAAACTCTTTCTTATTTAGTCGAGCTTTCGAAAATCTTTATTTTCATTATCAAGACAGCTGTGAGAAAAGGAAAACACAATTGTGAAATACGATTTCGAACAAATTAATAGAACTTACTAAGGTGAGGTTAAGTGAAGACAGCGAACTAATCACCATTTTGTGATTGAAGAACTTTTCAAAATCATATCACTATGAAACACTACTAGTAATATATATATATATATAAAAATTAAACAATTGTGAAAGCACATATTGTTTAAGAAGCTTAGTTTAAACAATTTAAAATTTTACAGGACAAATTACCACATGGTTAAAGCATGACTGAAAAAGGAAATGGTGGATGACAGAAAATGCATGACATGAAGTGTCAGCTGTCATATGTCAAAGTCAAAATGTCATGGGAGAAACAATGTGTTTTGTCCACAAAAAAAAAATTTAAAATTAATTAAATTTTTTTTAAAAAAAAAAGAAAAGTACCAATCTATAAGACAAAAATTGATAAATGAGAGAATATATATATATATATATATATATATATATATATATATATATATATATATATATATATATATATATATATATGTAATAGTGTTTTCTATCACCATTTCATGTGTTTCATTGTGTTTTATAACTTTTGGAAGTGAACTATAAGTTGTTGGTGTAACATTCACGCACAAGTGATATAATGGCTTATAGGTGTATACACACAGACTTATGCATGTAATATCGAAAAATCACCGTATTCTACGCAGTTATTGGCGACGTAGTATGCAACAATGTTGCAATAACAAAAAGGACAGCATAGTCAGCATCCAGACACCTGGGCCCCAAGAAGCATCCAGAACCGTAAAAAAGACGCAGTTCTGCATCAGCATTCCCAAACTTATGAAAGGATGTCCCGATCAGAGGAGCGTCACTTCTATTCCCTTAGTCGTCCGTGTATTTTCATATCCGTAAAATTGTATTTATATTATAATAAAATAAAAAGTTTTTAAAAAGAAGTTTTCTACAAATCCACTTTAACAAATTGGCGCAGTCGTGTGGATTTCTACAACACCCTGAAATACCAGGGTGGTGGTTTCCAAACCTTCAAGAAGCAAGAATCCAACGCAAGACGAGAAGACGGTCTCTGTGGCTCTGAGAAATACGCAAAACGAGGCTCATCCCAGGGTAGCTACGCTCACACAGTAAAGGTTTTATCTTCCGTCACCCAACAGCAAGCGAAACAAGAAGAAAGAAACACGAAAGAAGAAACAAGAAGAGAACCAAGAACCCTAGCAAGTAAGAAGAAAGAAAAACGAAAAGACAAGAAGACGGTCTCTGTGGCTCTGAGAAACACGCAAAACGAGGCTCATCCCAGGGTAGCTACGCTCACACAGTAGAAAGGATTTCATCTTCTGTCGCCTAGCAGTAGGAAAATGATTGTAAGTAACATAGAATCATCTTTCCTAGTCATTATATTTCAGCTGTATGAATTAAATTCAGCAGTACAACTGAAACTAACTATTAATTTTAAGAAAGTTCTGTTTTGTCCATCTCAAACAGTGACATACCCCATTTTTCACCCAATTTTCACCCAATTTCACTCAAGTTCCATTCACAATGTCTATCTCTGATGACAATGATCATGATAATGCTCATGACCAAGACGAAAATGTTCCCGAAATCAAACCTTATAGACTTTCAGAAATATTTTCAATAGTACCCGAATATGACGGAGATCCAATCTCCTTAATTACCTTTTTGAATCCTTGTGATCATGCCCAACGTATGGCAATAGGTCAACAAAAAACTCTTTTGACTATTCATATCAGAAATAAATTAAAATCAAAGGCAGCCCAATTGATGAATTCACGAAACCCAGAAACGTATACAGATATCAAAAGTCTTTTGAATGCACACTTTGGAGATTCACGAGATTTAACATCACTAATTCAAGATTTGCAAAGAATAAAACAGGGAAATGGCGAAAATGCCCTCACTTTCTTTTCTAGATTACAAACACATATCGCAAAAATGCTTTCGTGTATTCAAAAATCGAATTTGGCGCAAACACAAAAAGCGGCACAATCAAATTTGATAGAATCAATGGTACTTAATACCTCATTAACCGGATTAGAACCAAAACTCGGACATATTATTCGTGCGAGTAACCCAACAGACATGGTGGAAGCATCCCTCAGAATAAAAAAGGAACTCCAACTATACTATTTTGAAACCCAAAAATTCGGACAATCTAATTCAAACAATAAAGGACCAACTTCTTTTCAACCAAGGAGATTACCAACTAATCCATGAATCCAATATTCAAATTTTAATAGAAATCAAAATCCCAATTTTTCTCATTCAAATCAAAATCCCCAATTTTATCAAAGCCCTAATTTCTATCAAAATCCGAATCCAAATTTCAATAGGAATCCAAATCCGAACTTCCAGAGACTCCAAAACTCACAAGCAGTATACCAGAACACTCGAACACAACAATTTCCAAATCAACAACCAATACAATTTCAACGAAATCAATTCCAACAAAATCCATCACAAATGAGACCCATTCAACAAAACCAAATAAGACCTTCTGTTATCCAGGAAAATCCGAATTTTCCGAATCAAAGAGCTCATCATTTTAATGAACATTATGAACCTGAATCATATGTTGATCATGACAACTTTTACTATCAAGAAGACTCTTACTTTCCATCTGACATTGAAAATGATTATTCGCAGTATTATGACGAATCGTACGTAAACAGTTATGATTATTCAGACGAATTACAATCGCAGGATTTTTACCAGCGCGTAGACCGAGACAAGCCACCTATTGTGGAAGAAATTCCAGACGATCAGATTGTGAACAACCTTACGACGCAAACGAATTTATTAGAAATACAAGACAAACAACCGGAGAAGATCAATTGCACGAATACAGTGAAATCTCAATCTCAAAACCCATCACAAATCAACAATTACCAGAAATTTATTTAAATACAGTAAACTCCAATAATTTGTATTACATTAATGATTCTACGGGGAAATTTAAAATTTTAGTTGATACAGGAGCGGGAATTTCAATTTTCAAACCACATGCCGTAGAAAAATATACTTATTATCGATCACCTGAAAATTTGTCTATACAAGGTATTAGTAATGAAAAAATGGTATTGAAAAGGGAAACATCTGATTTTATGAACATCCTGTTTATATTTTCAACAAATCGAAAAAATTGTAATTAAAGAATTTTCCTTTTTTAATTTTTTTAATTAGGTTAATTTTAAGAACACTATGATGGTATAGTTGACATTAAAAATCGAAAACCAATTACAAATTTCAAAAAAGTCCCTCTTTTCAAAATTGAAAAACAAATTCCACTGGAAAATTTGAAAATACCTCCAACTTTCAGACCAAAAATAGAAAATATAATTTCAATAGAAGAAAGGACAGAAAAAGTATTCAAGTTAAAATCTGATTTGAAAAATTGCGAAGCTATACTGTTAGCTCAAGAAAAAGAAAAAGTTCGACTTCCGAACGCATTAGTAAAAATTAACGAAAAAGGAGAATTTTTCACAACAATTGTTAATATAAATTGCATTCCAAAAATAATAGATTTTTCAGACTTAAAATTAGAAATAGTAAAGGATTCAGAAACAGTGATGAATTATAATATTTCAGATTTTACCCAATATAACTCACAGACAGACAGAAGTCAAGAAATAAAAAACCAATTGAGACTTGACCATTTAAATGAGGAAGAAAAAGAACTCATAATTGAAGTATGCCTTGAATTTTCAGATATATTTTATCTCGAAGGTGACCATTTGACTTTTACAAACGAAATTAAACATTCAATTGATACAGGTGACTCAAAACCAATTTTTACAGAATCGTATCGTTACCCCTACGTACATAAGAATGAAGTTAAGACTCAAATTTCGAAAATGTTAGAACAAAAAATTATCCAACCTTCTATTTCACCTTGGTCATCCCGAGTGTGGGTTGTTCCAAAAAAAATGGACGCATCCGGAAAACAAAAATGGAGAGTTGTAATAGACTATAGAAAATTAAACAAACCATAACTGATTTACTTGATCAACTAGGACATTGTCAATACTTTACAACACTTGACTTAGCCTCAGGTTTTCACCAAATTGAAATTGACCCAAAAGATATTTCCAAAACAGCTTTTTCAGTTGAAAATGGACACTATGAATTCCTCCGTACTCCTTTCGGTTTAAAAAATGCTCCAAGCACTTTTCAACGTGTAATGGACAATATACTCCTAGGTATCCAAAACGAGAGATGTCCAGTATATATGGACGATATCATTGTATACTCAGCAACTATTCACGAACATATTATGAGACTAACGGAAATTTTTAAAAGATTACAAAAAGCTAACCTAAAAATTCAACCCGATAAATGCGAGTTTCTAAGAAAAGAAGTCGTTTATCTAGGTCATATAATTACTAAGAATGGAGTTAAACCAAATCCCGAAAAAGTAGAATGTGTTCAAAATTTTCCACAACCAAAGAATCCCAAATATATAAAATCTTTCCTTGGACTAACTGGTTATTATAGAAGATTCATTCCTAACTTTGCAAAAATTTCCAAACCTTTAACACACCTATTACAAAAAGATGTCCCTTTCAATTTCACTTCAGAATGCTCTTTGGCATTTGAAACTTTGAAAAATTTCCTAGTTCAAAGTCCAATTTTAATTTATCCAAATTTCAATGAACCCTTTATTTTAACATGTGATGCAAGTAATTTTGCAATCGGCTCTATACTCTCGCAAGGTCCCATTGGAAAAGATCTTCCCATTGCCTATGCTTCAAGAATCTTATGTTCCGCAGAAACGAAATATTCCACAATTGAACGAGAATTATTAGCAATAGTATGGGCAGTGAAACATTTCAGACCCTATTTATTCGGTAGAAATGTATTCTAGTAACAGATCATAGACCTTTAACTTGGCTATTTTCCATAAAAGATCCAGGTAGCAGACTTGCTCGCTGGAGATTGAAATTAGAAGAATACTCTTACGAAATTATTTATAAACCAGGAAAAATCAACAAGAACGCAAACGCCTTATCACGAATTAAAATTAATTATTTCAAAGAATGAGCTAAATTCCATTCAAATATTTTAATGGCAAATGAAGATGAGGAAGAAATATCTGACACTGAAACCGAAGTAGCTCAAGAAACTGTCTTAGAGGAATTAACTATTTTTTCGAGACTTTTCAAAGAAAAATCATTGATTGATTATTCAAAATTTGCGTTTACGAACGAACAACTTCTAGACAAAAATCATAAGAACATAATTGTTTTACCACAAAGAAATAAAACAACAAATATACATGAAAAAATTTTCGAAGACATTTTTGAAGAAGAATTAAATTTTCAGTATAACAAAATTAATGTTTTAACTAGTAAATCCATAAAAAATAGGAAATATTTCATGATTCCTATACCGTATGATCCCGAAAATGCAATCGAATATATGTTTAGTTCCCTTTATAGAGATCGACACATTTTTGAATCAAATCAAATATATCATGTTGAAAATAATCCAGATCTCCCAATCCAAGAAATGTTGTCATACATTTTAGCAGATGATGACGAACTTAAATTTCAAATTTGCCAAGATATAGTTCAGGTCCCAGATCAAGATCAAATCCCCTTGATTCTAGATCAATATCATAATGGAAAGGCAAATTTACATAGAGGTATTAATGAAACCTTAAGAAGAATTAGAGAAAAGTATAATCGGCCCAGAATCACTACAGATGTAGAAAAATATGTGAAACAATGTGAAACATGCCAAAAAACTAAAATTTGCAGACCAAATTTAAATAATTCATTAGTTCTAACTGAAACACCAAAAACACCTTTCGAAAGAATCAATATCGACATTATGGAAATTCCAAATAAAAACTATGCTTTAACAATTCGAGATGAACTCACAAAATTTACCCAGGCTTATCCATTAGAAGATAAATCTGCAAAGTCAGTAGTTAACACACTCTTATTATACTTTCAACATTACGGAACACCTTCAAGAATACATTGTGATAGTGGAAGAGAATTTAATAATCATACTATGAAAGACTTGTGAATAATATACGACATCAAATTGACTTTTTCAAGTGTAAATCACCCTCAAAGTAATGCAAGCGTAGAACGATTCCATGCAACCCTGATGGAAATGATTAGAGCACATCAAACGGAAAACCCTGATGAACACCCTTTAAATGTTCTCCCATATGCGGATATTTGTTACAATAACACAAGAAATAAAACTCATGGATTCACCCCGTACGAATTAATATTCGGACACACCTCCACTAGACCACCTGAAACCTTATATAATGAAAATAATTTAATAACTAAATATATTCGAGACTTGAATAATCGAATCTCGTATTATTACCAGATTGCTAGACAAAAAACGGAGCGTAGTAAGGAAAAAGCTAAGATACGCTTCGATAAAAACATCAAACATGATCCCCCTGACTATAAGGTAGGAGATAAAATCTACGTTAAAGAGAGTCAGATTGGAAATAAACTTCAGAACAAATTTAATGGACCCTTTCAATACTTGAAATTTTTTAAAATTCAGCACTCTCAAAGAATTTAGAAACAAACCAACAATCAAAAATAAATTTCGATAGAATGAAACCTTATTCTGAATAAATTCATTTCAGATAAAAATGCTGTTCCTCGCAGTTATCGCAGTAATTACAGCGATGGCATTCGGACAATACGATGTGGTCCCTATCAACAATACCATAGGTATTTATTATCATCAAAAGGACAATCTGAAACTCTCAAATGAGAAGTGGACATTACTTGTTTACAAAGATATACTTGCAGTAGGCAACGCTTTGAATCATAATCATGAATTATTAAAAAGCTTAGTATTATTTTTAGAAACTGAAAATACAGGGATAAACTTTCTTTATGCAAAAGCTAAAACTCATGTTAGTTTATTAACACAAATTGCCGAATCATTAGATTCAAAACTTGAAGAAATATATTTAGATACAAACCATATTGAAAAAAGAAAACGAGTAAAAAGAGGATTGATTAATGGTATTTGTTATATATTAGCATTTATTTATATCCACTCTGTATACACACACTTGTGAGAGTGCCCAACATAAAAAACCTTGTTTTTATGTAGCGGTCGATATCGAGCGTACCGGCCTGTATCGGGGAGTATTGAATAAATGATCTTCAAGTTAAGAGTTATTTTATTGATTCGACTATTGTTCATAGTAACAAATAGTACAGTGGCGACGAGGATGGGATTCTCAAAACTTATGTTATTAAGAATGGAGGACCACCACTAATCGGAAGAAATGGCTTAAAAATGTTAAATTTAGGTATAGGCAAAATCAAATATGTGTCTTGTGCAGAAGATGATTTTGGTGTAGAAAATGTTCATCATACAAAAAATTATTGTAATGGCGGAAATTTTTCTATGAATATTGATACCTTGTATAAAAAATATAGAGATGTTTTTGATGGAGGTTTAGGAACATTTAATAAATTTGAAATTACCCTGAAGGTCAAGGAGGGTACTGTTCCAAAATTTCATGAAGCCAGACCTGTACCATTGGCACTAAAACCGAAAATTGAAAACGAAATTGAACGTTTGGTAAATAACAAAATTTTAATACCTTCGGAGTTTTCTGAATGGGCTACTCCGATAGTTCCCATATTGAAACCCAATGGTGGAATTAGAATATGTGGCGATTTCAAGATAACCTTGAATCCAAGTTTGGAAACAATCCATTATCCTTTGCCACGCATTGAATATTTATTTTCTCAATTGCAGGGGGGTAGGAAGTTTTCAAAATTGATCTTCGGAGGCATACCAACAAGTGGTACTGACGGAAATATCTAGAAAACTGGTAACTGTCAGTACCCATAAGGGTCTTTTTCTTATACAAGCTACCATATGGTATAACCTCAGCCCCATCTTTATTTCAAAATATCATGGAGCAAATGATTGTTATACCAGGAGTGGTATGTTTTCTGGACGACATTTTGATAACCGCCGAAAATGATGAATTACATTTCGAACGCCTCGAAAAAGTTTTGAAGCGCCTCCAGGAATGCGGGCTCAAGGTCAAACAGGAAAAATGCTCATTTTTTCAAAATTATGTCAAATATTTAGGTCACACAATTGATAAAGAAGGCTTACATACTTCGGATGAGAGAGTTTCAGCTATCAAGCAGGTTCTAGTTCCTAAAACCGTAACCAAGTTAAAATCGTTTTTAGGAATGGTAAATTTTTATTGTAAGTTCATTCCGAATGCTTCCGAAATAATGAAACCTCTTTATAGTTTACTGAAGAAAAATTATACGTGGTTTTGGTCTTCAGAGTGTAAGCGAAGTTTCGAAAAAGCTAAAAATATGTTGTTGTCGTCATCAGTATTGGCACATTACGATCCAAAAAAAAAATAAGTTAACAGTGGATGCTTCTCAGTTTGCTTTAGGGGTGACTTTGAGTCATATATTTGACGACAATTCAGAATAACCAATCGCTTTTGCCTCGCGGTTGCTCAATTCTGCGGAAATAGGTTATTCTCAGATCGAAAAAGAAGCCGCAGCGATGATATTTGGCGTAAAAAAATTTTTCCAATACCTATACGGAAAACATTTTTATTTATATACAGATCATAAACCTTTGTTAGCTATTTTTGGAAGTAAAAAAGGCCTACCAATTTTTGCAGCAAACCGATTGCAAAGATGGGCCCATATACTATCAGCTTTCACGTATGATATACGATATGTTAAGTCTGAAAATAATACGGCTGATTTTTCATCTAGATCATCTTTCAAAAATGAAGGAAAGGATCCTAACGAACCAACTTCGTTAAATTCAAATACGAACATTTCGTACATTCAATACGTGGAAGAATCAAAGTTACCGATCGATTTTAAAGCGATAAAAAGAGAAACTTCAACGGATCCCATTCTAGGTGAAATAGTTTTTTATGTTCGGGGCGGTTGGCCTGTTTTTTGTCCTTCTGATAAATTAAAACCGTACTTTTTACGAAAACGAAATTACTGTAGAACAGGACTGTGCCATGTGGGGATATCGTTTAATTATTCCTGAAAAATTCAGGAAATACATATTACAGGAATTACACAGCACACATATGGGTATTGTCAAAATGAAGTCGTTGGCCCGATCATATGTGTGGTGGCCATCGATGGATAGTGAAATTGAAAATACAGCAAAGATGTGTAACTCTTGTTCAGTGTATTCCAGTAATCCACCAAAAGCTTCCTTATCGGTTTGGGATTGGCCTAAGGAACCATGGACGAGGTTGCACGCGATTTTTTGGACCGCTTTTAATAAAAATTTTTTAGTTATCGAAGACGCGACTTTAAAATGGATCGAGTGTGTGGAAGTCAGCAATATAACAGCTACGACAACTATTAAAATTTTCAGGGAAATATTTTCCAGATTCGGGTTACCGTATGAGCTTTGCACGGATAACGCGAAAACTTTCACTTCTGAGGAGTTTCAAATTTTTATCGGTTAGTGGCATAAAACATTCAACTGGAGCTCCCTACCATCCTGCCACAAATGGACTAGGAGAAAGTGGAGTAAAAATAATGAAAAATGCTATTCTTAAAGCAAAAAATGATGATTCGCATTCAGATATACATTTGATTATAAATCGTTTCCTTTTTCAATATCGAAATACACCCCATACAACGACAGGGGAAAAACCTAGCAAATTATTGATGGGTCGTGCTTTACGCTCAAAATTAGATTTAATAATGCCTTCAGTTACACAAGTAGTTCACAACAAACAAAATTATCAGAAAAAATATTATAAAAGGAAGAGAGATGTGTACTTTAAGGAAAACGATCCGGTAAGGGTGAGAGATTTCAGATCAGGTACGCCTCCTTGGTGTTCAGGGGTTGTCACAGATGTTCTGGGTACAAAAACGTATAATGTAAGAACAAATTGTGGAATGAAATGGAAAAGGCACAAAAATTAAATGAGAGTAAAACATTCCAATGAAGAAGAAAGGGAACCACTTTCAATCATTCCACGATCTAGTTCAAGTGAGGAAAACATTGTAAATAATAATCCTGTAAATAGTGAAATTGTAAATAGTGAAATTGAAAATAATGAAATTGTACATGGTAGAACGGTGAATAGTGAAAACAAAAATATGGGAAGTTTTTCACCAAAGACATTGAGGCGTCGGAGCCGTATAAAACAACCAGATAGATTAGGGATTGATATGAATTAGAATAAGTTGATTACAAACAAACAAAAAATATAGATATAAGGGAAGAGGTGTTATATATTAGCATTTATTTATATCCACTCTGTATACACACACTTGTGAGAGTGCCCAACATAAAAAACCTTGTTTTTATGTAGCGGTCGATATCGAGCGTACCGGCCTGTATCGGGGAGTATTGAATAAATGATCTTCAAGTTAAGAGTTATTTTATTGATTCGACTATTGTTCATAGTAATAAATAGTACAGTATTGGTACTTTTTGGAAAGCCATTACCGGCAATTTGGATAGCAGTGATGGGGAATATTTCAACGAATGTATTAATAAAATAACGCGAGATGAATATCAACTGGAAAACCTATTGAAAAATCAAATCTCAGTAACTACATCAGTAATAAAAAGTTTCAATACAACTATTCAAAGATTACAAATTGACGAGGAGACATTCAACAAGGATCTTAAGGAAATTGAAGATTCCATTTTAGATATTGCAAATGATGTATTGGTCATAGATTCAGTAGTAAAAACTTTGGAAGTCTGTGAATCACTTATTTAGACGACATTTTGGATTCAATCATTTTCGCAAGATTAAAAATACTCCATACTTCAATAATTACCCCATGGGATTTAGAACATGCCCTTCAAGACATTTCACAATCAGTGAAGAAAGGTAATTTACCCCTTCCTGCAAAAATCTCATCCATTGCTCAATATCTGGATTTGATTGAACTTCAGGCCTTTCAGACCGAATCACGAGTGGTTTTTATTCTCAAAATCCCTCTTGTTGAACCTGAATTATATACTTCCTATCAATTATACCCTATTCCTATCCCTGATAACAGGACTGGACTTTCTCATATTTTACCTACAAACTCAAAATATATAGCGAAAGAAGATGATTCCATGTTGTATTTTACACTTCAAAATTTAGATGATTGTAAAATTGTAGGCCCCAGTTTGAGAATTTGTTCAAACATTTTACCATTTCCTATAGATAATGATGCTATTTGTGAAGCTCAATTATTTAAATATTCAGTCAAAATACCTAGAACCTGTCAGATGTCTCTACTTTTTGCAAAGGACTATAATGTATTCAATTTGGATCCGAATATCTGGTTAATAACACTATCAGATCCTTTACCATTGACAATAACCTGTTTAAATGTTGAACCATTTACCAAAATTATTCAAAACAATTCAATTTTGAAATTAAAGGCAGATTGTAATGCTTTTGTGGGCAATACCAGAGTACATTCCACGCACGTAACTCTTGAGAAAAATATTACTTATAATAGTAATCCTATTCTGATACCATTTGAATGCTGTAAGCACCTTCCTGAAAAACATAATATGCCTGTCCTGAAACCATTGAAATTAAGTAAACTAAACGTTGATGATTTAAATATTGTACAACATGAATTGAGTCAATACTCTGATGATCTTGATAAAATTATAAATGAACCTTTCGTTACGAAACATATTTCTTGGTTTACTTATTTTATTATTGAATAAATTGTCTGTTTGATCATCTTATATGTTTTCTGTAAGTGTAGGAAACATAAATCTGTAAAAATAGGAATTATGACATCAAGAGGAGATGATCATCCCCCAAAACCTCCAGGCCAACATTCTCCCCTGAGAGTCCTTTCCAGGCTCTTTCCTCCAAGAAGACGTCCTAGTATACATCTTGGTGAAGACATTGAAGAAGAAGTCATAGAACTGAATTCCTGTACCAACAGAGTCCATGCCTAAAAGTTGCTGCACCCTTAGCATCAACTTTTTCCAAAAGAAGGGAGTTGTTATATCGAAAAATCACCGTATTCTACGCAGTTATTGGCGACGTAGTATGCAACAATGTTGCAATGACAAAAAGGACAGCATAGTCAGCATCCAGACACCTGGGCCCCAAGAAGCATCCAGAACCGTAAACAAGACGCAGTTCTGCATCAGCATTCCCAAACTTATAAAATGATGTCCCGATCAGAGGAGCGTCACTTCTATTCCCTTTGTCGTCCGTGTAATTTCATACCCCTAAAATTGTATTTATATTATAATAAAATAAAAAGTTTTTAAAAAGAAGTTTTCTACAAATCCACTTTAACATGCATGTTCATATGGCCATATTTGTATTATGTAATTTTCATTCAGGCAGACAAACATGATTATCAAGAAAATAAATCCAGCATCACATAAGACCAATACTTTATGAACCCGATTTTCAAATATATTAACATAATTCATAGGAAACACCAATGATATCAGAACAAATAACTTCTGATAATCAAGATTCAACAGACCCCAACAAATTTACCAGCAGTACACGCTGCCCTGTCTTTTGAACTGGAAAATAGAGTGCCAACAGAATTATAACCCCAAGTTCAATGAATAATGTCTATAAGGGCCCAAATCTCCGAACTATATCTGATTATTATGACATTCTATTAAGAAATGGAATATGAAAAAACTGTAGTAGAAAATTGAACATGTCAAGCAACCACATCGTCAGATTATTCGGAAGTAGTATTGCGTATTATGAAATAAGACGTAATAACGAAATCGATGTACTCCGATAGATTATTGTTTTTATACACAAGAAAAACGTTCTAGATGAACGATAAAAAAAAAAACAAATGTAATTAAAATATAATTATTTTTTTTTACCATAATTTCACTACGTTCCTGTTCATCTTCTGCCTGTATTCGGGTTCCCATGACAACATTGCATACTAGATAATCGAACAAACCGTCAAATGTTTTTGCAACATACGAACTCATGCTGTTAACATGTTCAGGTTGGAAATGCTTGAGTGCGAAGGCTTATTTGATAACAAATGGAACTGTGAAAGAAAAAATAACTAATTAAAAACCTTTTTGAAGACAAGCTTCTACTAAAGCCGTGTACTAAAACGTATAAAATAAGTTAAAGTCATCGCTGACAATGATTTACTTATTTTTTGTTGAATTATTTGGTTTCAAAAAGTTTGTCGCGCGAATTGTAATAAAATTAATAGTTCGACAAGTTGTTACTCACCAACCAATAATTGTCCAATGGAATTAATTGGTGCTTTCATTCACTTTTTAGTTCGTTCGTTCTTTTGTTCGTTCATTAGTTCGTTCATTAGTTCGTTAGGGTCAAATCTTGCAAGTGAATTTTGACCAATTTCTAGTCATCCGATTGATTTGAAATAAGTCGGGTGCTCATGATTCCGGTGACAATGCATTATGGAATTTTTGTTAGAGAAAAAGACAAAATGGCGGCTCCAAGATGGCGTACGAGATTTGTAATTATGGTCCGAATCGATTCAAAATTGGAATGTGGGGGTTTTCGGGGTCAGAGATTATGAATTCTCTGTCAAAATTCATAAATTCGAGATGACGGCTCCAAGATGGCGTACGAGTTTTGTGATTATGGTCCGATTCGATTCAAAATTACTAATATTTCCGTGAGTGAATCTCTTTCCACTATGAAATTTTGTTTCCGTTAAACCATGTTTGCTACAATATTATGATAGAATAATGAAGCAAGAAGGTATGTTAGATATAATAGATGATCCTATCGAGGTGGTAAACCAAAGTAAGATAACTCATATGCTTATACTTTTGTGTCAGTTCAGGTGAACTTCAGATCTTTGTTTTGAGTAAGTATTTCTTGAGTTTTTGTAACATATTTTTCAGGAATTTACCTTGTGATATTATGTCTTTGTCGACTAATAATATTAGTTTCGGACCTGTTTTCAGGAGAAATGGTCAAATCCACGGAGCTATTTAAACATGTACTCTCTATTATTTCATTGTCTGAAAATGCAGATCCCTCTAAATGAAACTTCCTTATCTGATTTGAATGGCGTTCCACAAAATATAATTCAAAGTGGGAATTTGATTTAGATAGGTGGATTTGCCAATTTTCTTCGACATAACACCTTCAATTCACGTAGATTTTCGAACATCGCGATATTCTTCTGTTGTTACAATTTCACCTATGTCGAATACTAAAAATATCTCACTCCTATGAAAATATGTATGTTTTTCCTGTTATTTGAGAACATGATTTTCAAATTTTTAAGTTCAGTGGATCTTTCGATAGGAGGTAATGAAATATGAAATTTTCTTTTGAAAATGACTCACCCATGTAGTGCTGTGGGGTGTGTTGCAATAATCAGAAAGGTAAGTACAAAGTATTTCATCCAAATCTGGAGATTTATACTGTCAAAATTATTTTTCAATGCATTTTTTACTGTTTTACCGCATTCTTCAGCGTTCTATTCGACAAGGGATGATAAAGTGGAGAGGTTGTATGTAAAACATGATTCAATTTTAAAAACTTTTTGAATTATTTAACAGAATGTCGGTGCATTGTCTGTTGGTATTTGATTCGTTACACCGAATCTTGCCAATAAAAATATCAGAACCTCAAAAGTGGTTTTTCAAACACTTGGAATCTTCTGTGCATCGGTTGTTTCTAAGGGAATTCGTTCTCCATTACAGGGTCGTTCTAAATTTGAGATTTTCAAGATAGATACAAAAAATTATGGAAAATGGAACACCCTGGACATTATCATATATTCTGAAAGACAATTGAAGTTCCTGCAAAATTATATATCATGTTCTCATACCTAAACAGTCTGGTTTCCGAAATAAAAGCAAGTTTATGTTAAAATCCAATTATTTTGCCATATTTTATATTAAATATCATGGAATACGTCATTATGAAAATTCTACAATCAGTGCATCGATGATAAAACATTTGCGCGTTCATTACCAACAATTTGATCGGAAAAAAATCAAAATGGAAGGCAATAACTATTCAAAAGAAGTTTTGATGAAATTATTTATCTTCATGATCAATGTGATCAAATTATAGCGGGAACATACAGAAGTATATGAATGATAACATAACGAACTGATTGTACAAAGAATGTTAAATATACAGGGTATTCCGAACTCGATGGCCTATTGGACGTTTCTGGAGATATGAGATATAAATACTCGAAATTTTTTATCCCACGATAAGAGAATGCGATCTGTCTCTTAACAATTTTTTCACAGATGCATTGTTGCCACATGTACTTGTAACTAATATCAACTTTCGAATTTCAAATGGAACACCCAGTATTTCTCCTTTTTGTGGATTGTGCTGACAAATACAAAAAACTTTTACCGAACACGTCGTATACCTATCTATAGCGTTAATTGAATATTGTTTATTTTGTAATTGTATTGCTACCAAAATGGGTCCCAACTTGAATTCAAATACTTCCTTATCTGTTGATCACACAGGACTCAAATTCAATTTTCAACCAGAGAATATTGAGTAATTTCAGTAACAACGAATGATTTGACAGGGTGTCTGAAAAACAAATTCTTGTAGGTGATTATGTCATGTTCTGATTCTACTGAAAAATACAAAAAAAAAATTGACAAGCAGTGATTTTCATGGTGTTTTTGTCAAAATGGATAATAACACATATTCAAATGCAGATATTTCAAACTCCTATAGAAACTTGCTTTTATTTTGGAAACCATACTATTTAGGTATAGAAACATAATACTTGCTTTCATTTTGGAAACCAGACTATTCAGGTATAGAAACATAATTCATCATTTGAAAGGAATTCTAATAGTCTTCCAGGAAATTCAATGATATACAGGGTGTTCTATTTGAAAATATGTACTTTCCACAATTTTTTTTAACTATCGGAGAAATCACAAATTTTGAACGACCCTGTTCAATGCAAAACGAATTCCCTCAGACATAATAATGCACAGAACATTGGTAAGCTTCACCCAGAACTTCAGCTTTGTACGAGTTCAAATACCGCAGATATAAACATTTAATTGAAACTTTGTTCTGTACAAAAAATAAGGACATCAATGAATTTCACGAAAACCGTTTGATATAGGTATAGGGAAGTATCATACAAAAATTATCGTAAAGCTATAGATACGCAAAAAATGCAATAATATACAGGGTGTTTTATTCAAAATATCAAAGTTGTTGCTACTTTTCAATGTGAACGGCAACGCCGCAGCGCTAAAAATATTTCAGATCAATAGAACAGAACTAATTACCCAACAAACAAAATTCTCAAAATTATCCTGTGTTCCGTTCTCCAGGAACGTCTAATAGGCCATCAAATTTGTGACACATATATATATATATATATATATATATATATATATATATATATATATATATATATATATATATATATATATATATATATATATATATATATATATAGGGTGGCCCACCACATTCGCCTCGGTATTTCTACGAGAAATGAAGAGAGTTAGGGAAAAACTTTTAGCACAGTTATATGTGGGTCCATGAGGAGCATATTCCGAAATTATTTTGAAATATATAGGGTGATCCCCCAAAAAATTACATACCAAAGTTATATTTTTTCTTATGGAACACCCTATATTTTTATATATTTTTAGATACTATAGACAAAATAAAGGTGAGTTACTACTATATATCCCATACTTAAAACTGACCGTTTCTGAGAAATTTTGAGAAATTTAAAAATACAGACCATAATTTGAAAATTGTATTCACCCTGTAACGTGTAACGAGCTGCTCGTGATTAAATGTACTGCTTAGCTCAAAGGTTAAAATTAACTACTACATGAAATTTTTAATGCAATATTATACAGAGTGGCGAAAAAAATTACCTCAAAATTTGGACACACATTCAATTAAATAACTTCTTGAAGTTGAATGGAACACCCCGTATTCAGTGGCGTAATTTGACGCAGAAGTAGATTCACTTCAAAACTATATTAGGGTTCCCTATACCTATCTCTTCTGCATTTTACACAAAAGGCGTTTTTATATTTCACCTATGAGTAATTTTTTTATCTTAAAAATGAAACACACTGTATTGTAATAAAAAGCTTAAAAAGCATTTTTGAAGTCATTTTATCGAAAAATTAAGAATCTTAAATAGTTCATTATTTCAATAAATGCTCAAAATGGTGTCCATTATTCTCGATGCATAGGCGAACTCTTTCTTGAAATGAGTGCTGAACTCTGGATAATATATTTTGCGGTATGGAACGAAACGCATTTCTTATTCGTACTTTTATATCCTGAGGTGTCGTCGGGACTTGTAAGGTCCGGAGACCTGGCTGGCCAGTTCTGTGGACCTCCTCGTCCTATCCATCTATTTGGAAATTGTCGATCTAACTCGTTTCTAACACGTCTATCAAAGTGTGCAGGAACACCATCTTGCTGCATCCACATCCGTTGACGAATATTAATAGGTATACTTTCCAACACCACAGGCAAATTATCCCTAATAAATCCGAGAAACATGACGCCGTTTAAGTGACCATCAAAAAAGTATGGACCTACTACTTGCGTTCCAATTATTCCACCCCACACATTAACAGACCATCTGTGCTGGTGATCAAGGGTTCTAAAAATATTAGGGTTTTCGTCACTGTAATAGTGAATGTTATGTCTGTTAACTAATCCGTTGTTATGAAAAGTTGACTCATCGGAAAAAAGCACATAATAAAAAAATATTTCTTCATCACCAAACTTTTCTAAAGCCCATAAACAAAAATTCAGTCGTCGATCATAATCTTCTTCAAAAAGCTGTCGATGTAGTTGAATGCGATACGGGTGGAATTTGTACTTTTTAATTATTTTTTGGATACTCTGTCTGCTTATTCCAGTTGTTTCACATATTTTTCGCTGACTTATGTGAGGGTGTTCAACTAGAGATAACATCACTAAATATTCATTTTCCTCATTTCCAGTAACCGGTTTTTGCCGTTCTTGCTTATTATAAGATACACTGCCTGTTCTTCGGAAAAGCTGCAACAACTTTTCCAATGAACGCTTGTTAGGATGACTCCTGTTAGGATACCTTTGGGAATATACTCTTGACGCTAATAAACAGTTTTCTTCACACTCACCGATTATCAAAATAATATCAATTCGTTCTTCCTGGGGATAAGTTCTCATTTTACAATATTTCAAAAAGACAATAATTTAAAACTAGTTAAAACAATGATAATGGTTTGATTAACAAGTTGTGTCACTGTCAAATACTTTTTGTTTCATAATAATAATTATCGTCATCTAGGCCAGAGCCTACTATTATTAAAAAAATAGTTTAATAGGTTTTATAGGAAATCGCAAATGTATGTTTTTATTGACCCCATATTGTAATTTTGGTATTTATTTCAATATGAAGTCTAATTTGCTAAGAAACAAGCGAATTTAACATTTTTCGCCTCAATAATTAAGACACGTGCATCTTCTTATTTTGAAGAATGCTTCAATATTTCAGAAATGACAATAAATTTGAGTTTTTACATTTGCCTGCATTTTACTTTAAATACACCGTATTTTCAAAAATTTTAACTTTTGCTTCTAGCGAATCTACGTATTCCTTAATAAAAAGGTTTTTAAAACGCTTTTCAAGCTTTTCATTACAATACGGTGTGTTTCATTTTAAGATAAAAAAATTACTCATAAGTAAAATATAAATACGCCTTTTGTGTAAAAAGCGAAAGAGATAGGTATAGGAAACCCTAATATAGTTTTGAAGTGAATCTAATTCTGCGTCAAATTACGCCACTAAATATGGGGTGTTCCATTCAACTTTGAGAAGTTATTCAATTAAATGTGTGTCCAAATTTTGAGGCAATTTTTTCCCACTCTGTATAATATTGCATGAAAAATTCATGTAGTAGTTAACCTTAACCTTTGAGCTAAGCAGTACATTTAATCACGAGCAGCTCGTTACACGTGACAGGGTGAAAACAATTTTCAAATTATGGTCTGTATTTTGAAATTTCTCAAAATTTCTCAGAAACGGTCAGTTTTAAGTATGGGAAATATGATAGTAACTCACCTTCATTTTGTCTATAGTATCTGAAAATATTAAAAAATATAGGGTGTTCCATAAGAAAAAATATAACTTTGGTATGTAATTTTTTTGGGGATCACCCTATATATTACAAAATAATTTTGGAATATGCTCCCCATGGACCCACATATAAATGTGCTAAATGTTTTCTCCTAACTCTCTTCATTTCTCGTAGAAATACCGAGGCGAATGTGGTGGGCCGCCCTGTATATATATATATATATATATATATATATATATATATATATAGATGGAAGGTAGGAATATCGAGGGGATTGATGAGGGCCGAAAGCCTAAAACACGTGTCTACCTAACTTTTTTCTTATATATATATATATATATATATATATATATATATATATATATATATATATATATATATATATATATATATATATATATATATATATATATATATATATATATATATATATATATATATATATATATATATATATATATATCCTTCTCAATTTCGATGGCTTTTGTTCTTGAATAGAAGTTCTCCTCACTCATCCATAGTCTCCAAAATCAGTGGGAAACGTTTGTGTTCTTCTTTGCGAATGTTGTTTTTTTTTATTTGTTTGACCAATGTTCGTTTCCTAGTTTTATTCCGTAGACCCCTTGGCACTTCTACTGTTACATATTTCTTGAGATTTCAGAGATTGTGAAAAATTGCGGGTGAAATTTGAAATGGTGAAAAAATGTTGCAACTGGCTATATAGGGATACATAGCAGAACCGTAAGAGGACATTTTATAAGTGATTTTTGGGTAAATGATCTATTTTGACGTGTGATACATCCTGTCGGGAAAGATGCTCCACGTTTGAGAACAATCTGTATATACAGGGTGTTTCATAATTGAATGCTGATCCTAAAGGACGATAATCTCCGGATGATTTTATGAAAAATTCTTCATGTGAACATAGGTAAGCAACCGCTTTATTTCTGAAATACAGAATGTTGAAATTAAACAAAAAAATCAGTACTTTCCCAATATCTCTGAAACCGCTTTTTCTTTTTCTTTCAATGTTGGTACGCATAAAAATACATTTTTTCCATGATGAAGGATTTTTTAATTTTTATCAGTGGCGTCCCTGTTAACACGCCCTGCCTTATTTTTCATCAAAATAATGATACGCCACTGTCTTTTCTCTATCTTCTCATAAGAATGATGTCCTGCTTTTTTTTCGTCCGGCGAACGGTTTTTGAGTTAGAAAATGAAATGCATTCATTTGCTTGTCCCTATGCGAAATCAGCCGTTGAAGAGTACTAGGATTATCGTGTGGGCTAGAAACATCTAGTATGCTAAGAACATATTTCGTTGTTTTCAACATTTTGATACTTCTTTAGCTGGATACGCGATATTATTTACGTTATAAAAACTTGTTCATTGAAAAAAACATGGAAAATTTCACAAATACCGAATTAGCAGACATGCATTACTTGTATGGGCTTGCTGACGGGAACGCAAATTAAGCCAGGCGACTGTATCAAGAGCGCTTCCCAAATAGAATAGTTCCTGATGCTCGAGCGATTCCAAGCAATCACAGAAGGTTATGTGAAACAGAAAGTTCTGAGCCAGATCATAACTTGAAAGGAGTACATCGGACTGCAAGAACTCCAGCAATAAAGGTAGCTGTTTTAAATTCAGTTGACGAGAATCCTGAAATAAGTACGAGGCAAGTTGCCAATAATTTGGATATCGCCCATATTCTAGTATGGAGGATTCTTCATGATAATTTTTTATATTCCTATCACATTCAACGGGTTCAGGCTCTACTTACCGAAAATCCTTTATTTGACAGGGAAATTTTATTCACGGACGAAGTCTAGTTTTACTAAAAACAGAAACAGAAATTTTCATAATAATAATTTTTGGGCCAAGGAAAATCCGCATGCAACCGTGGAATCTCATCACCAGGAGCAGTTCTCATTGAATGTCTGGGCTGGAATTATTGGAGATTACCTAATTGGACCTTTTTTTTACCACGCAGATTAAATGGACATAATTATGGCCGATTTCTCAAAGATCATTTGCCAATTCTGTTGTAAGATGTTCCTATTTCAATGCGAAATCGCATGTGGTTTATGCATGATGGTGCACCTGCTCATTTTAGTGCTCTGGCACGCGAATATTCAAACCAAAACTTCCATAATCGCTGGATAGGTCGTGGGGGAACAGATCACCAGACTCAAACAGTCCTGATTATTTTCTTTGGGGACAGCTTAAGACTTTGGTGTACAGTCAATCAATTCTAACTGAGTAAGAATTGCGAAACTGCGTAATAGTCTCCTGTGGAGCAATAAGGAATACCCCAAGAATTTTCCAAAGAGTACGCGAGTCAATGACAAGAAGGGCTGAGGCGTGCATACTTGCAGGAGGTAGACATTTTGAACAGTTAATTTGATTTTGGTATTTTTTGTCCATAAAAAATATGTTTTTAAAAATAAAAAAATATTTTTATGCGTACTTATTACAAAAACCAAATAATAGATACCATAAATAAGAAAAATCTTGCCTAGATCCTTTGGTTACCACAAATATGAAATTGAGACTAACAGAAAAAATTTATGTAGGGAAAAAAGGCATTTAAATGAGAAGATAGAAGACAATTACAATAATAATATTTATTTAGGAAGAAGACAGTGGCGTATCATTATTTTGGTCAAACATATGACAGGGGGGAATGACAGGGACGCCACTGATGAAAATTAAGAAATCCTTTATCATGGAAAAAAAATATTTTTATACATACTTCGCATGTATCAAAATTGAAAGAAAAAGCCAAAGCGGTTTCCGACATGTTGGGAAAAACTGATTTTTTGTTAAATTTCAACATCCTGTATCTTAGAAATAAAGCGGTTGCGGACCTATGTTCATGCGGAGAATTTTTCTTAAAATCATCCAAGAATTATCGCCTTTAGGATCAGCATTCAATTACGAAACACCCTGTATATATTTCTTGCCTTTCCTTAAGTATGGGCCCCTGTTTCAGGTTCATCTTGAATGAGGTCGGTGCAGATGGGAATTCAATTCATCTCTGTCTTCATACAATTCTTCCTTTGTTTTGAACACTATGATGGATACTCATGTTTGTCTTCTACATAGGGTAGCCGCCGTAGTCTCTTTTGCGGTGAACATGTAGTAGGTGTAAACCTAGTTGACTGCCCTTTCCTTCTTGAAGAAAAAGAGGAATTTCAGTAGTAATGGCGGATCAATTGTGTCAAGAGACAGTTGGAATATAGAAATATGAAATTCAGTCCTTTCATATACAATACTGACCTGCATATCTATCAACAGTGAGGAATTACATAAGTACGCATTTTTATATTTTGATGTGAAAAATTTATGTACAGGAATAAATTAACCTTTTTGGAATTTTTCACATAATGCTAAAAAGTTCAGGTTTACCGTTTCCGCAAAACTTACAGTTTTGTAGTTTTTTTAGGAATTCATTGGTAAGGAACTTTTGGTGAGATGGCCACACTCAGACTTGTCCACTTTTTTATTCATCCAATTTAGCAACTGTTGATTTTTCGAGTTCGAGTGGTTTACGATATTCAATTACCTAAAAATGATTATTCAATTACTGAAGCCAATATTGCATATTACAATCCGCATAGTTCCATACAACATAACATGTATGAGTACCTCTATAAATATTTTAATATAAAACTGGCTTAATTCGATGAAAACCGCAAACGGACATTTGGGAAAACCGTCACGAACTGGAATCCGATAACAAATAAAATATTGTCAGAACGTGGTAACCTCCCTCATATTTCATACATATACAGGGATACGTGGGAAATATGGATACTTAAGACCGTTCCAAATTGCCTATTCTGATTCTCGTGTTTTCTGTATTCCGCTGGCAATTCATCATTCCTGATGCATTATTTCTTGTTATCTCTCCTCACTTCTGTCTGGGGTGAAAATGGAAAAGGTTTTTTCGCACTTTCATAGGGGGTAATCGATAGCTGATTGAATACGATTCAATTGTTCTGGATGATGGGAGTTTAGGAATGGAATGAAGATATTTGTCTAGTATTAGTTATTCTTGTACATAGAAACCAGGAGATTTTGGGGAATGAGAGATCGGTTCGATGAATATATGTCATTCATCATTCAGTATCTTCATCAGCTCATAGTCCATCAAAAATAAACAAATTGTTCGTTGGAATTTTTTTAATAATAAGATTAAAAAAAAGAAATATAGGTTACAGTGTGTCTCACTTCTTATGGAAACACCCCCGTATCTTCCGTAATTATTGGAGTAGAATTATGTGATTTTCACGATCGGTAGATATACTGGCGATGAGTCTAAATTATATCATGGGGTTGACCTGAATGACATACAATGCGCGCCAGAAGCATATATTAGGGGGCAAGATGGGCTCAAAATTTTCACACATCCGTGATCAGGACATTAGTACCAATCCAAGTTTTCGCTGAAAAATTTTCAGTTCTGAAAAATCCGAATATATCTCACTTCTCATGGAAACGACTCGGTAATTATTGGAGTAGAATTCTATAATATTCAGAATCGTTAGATACACCGAGGTTGAGTCTAAATCTCCCCTGGGGTTATCCTGAATGATATACACTGCGCGACAGGGGCGATGGATATATTGAATTTTGCGAAAAATAATATAAGGGGACAAGATAAGCTCAAAACTCTTACGGATTCGTGATCAGGACATCAATTTCAGTACCAATCCATATTTTTGGAAAAAAATTAAGTCCTGAAAAATCCGAATTTGTCTCATTTTTGTACTCCCCCTGGAAGCTCAGCAAAGACTTCAGATATTATTAAGACTCATCTCCTGAATTTCTACCTATCGTAGAAATTTCAGAGCTCTACTCTACTAATTACGATAGATACGGAGGTGTTTCCATGAAAAGTGGAGAAATTCGAATTTTTCTGAACTTAAATATTCTTCAGAAAGGATGCTTATCGATTATAAATTTGATGTCCTGATCTCCTACTATAATTTTTCGAAAAAACTGTCATTTTCATCGCCCCTGGCACGCATTATATATTACTCAGGTAAACTCCAGAAAATATTCAGCATCATCTCCGGTATACCTTATGATCGTGGAAATTTAAGGATTATATTTCGAACCATGAGAAGTGGGACAAATTCGGATTTTTGAAAACTGAAAATTTTTCAGCGAAAATATG